>CAEFZY010002841.1:0-44320 GCA_903066815.1 Brachyrhaphis roseni
TATCTATCTATCTATCTATCTATCTATCTATCTATCTATCTATCTATCTATCTATCTATCTATCTATCTATCTATCTTATTTCAGCTACATCACGCTATCTAGCTAGCTATGTAGCCATCTAAAGTGATGGATGATGGATGGATGGGTGTGGATGGATGGAAGGGTGGATGGACGGGTGGAAGGGTAGATGGATGGATGGATGGATGGATGGATGGATGGAGACTCACACATCAATCAATAGATTGCTAAAAATACATTCATCATTTAAAATGCAGAACTCTGGAAGTTACATTAAAAAGTCTGAGCGGTTTTGCTTTTTGACCTCAGAGGAAAAGAAACTAACAGCAATATGCTTAGGAGAGACGTACCTGAGTGCAGTAGTTAATTCTCTCCAGGATTGTGGCGAAATTGGGCCGGTGATCAGGACAGTTCTGCCAACACTGGGTCATAAGCCGGTAGCTAAAAACACAAAAGACGCCAACGGATCAACTAAACTTAAAATGTTTAATTCTTATCATTTTAGGATTTTAAACTTCTTGTTCCTGATACTGAAATCTTCAAAATATACAGTTCTGTTGAAAAGTAAAGTATTTATTCTGTTTTTACCGTTTTTTACATTTAAATGCTTCTATCTATCCAAACCAAACTGTTCCTGTGTGAAAACATAATTGCCTCTAAACCTAATAACTGTTTTTCCACCGTAATCTGCCACTAAGTGTTTGCTCTAGTTGGCTAGACATTATAGTTCCTCCACTTTAATGTCTTTTACATGAAAGTGGAGGAATTTTGGCCGAATCTTCTTTAAAAGAATGTTTTTTATTCAGCCATGTTGGAGGATTTTCAAGCACAGCATGTAATTCTGATTTAAGTACAAGCCTTGACCATGAAACAAACACTTTTAAATAATATTCAACTCTCAGGATTGTTTTTGCCTCTGTGGCCAAAACTGGGAAATTTAAACTACTGGCGTGCCACAAAATTAAATAAATGGATAATAACATCTTTATGAAATCAATAAATCCTTAATGATCCAAAACATAAAAAAGCCGGTTGCATTATTAAAAGAAAAACAGACTATTTCCAAAGTTTTTGGGGTTATCAAATTTGTACCTTTCTTGACTTGTGATCGGAGGGCTGACCAAAATCATTTCTGGAATGGACCACAGTTTGGACACCGTTGTATTAGAGTAAATTAGATTCTACTTTCCACTATTTTTTTTATTTATTTAGATCTAATAAAATTTGACATTTCTTATGAACTAAAGTTAAATTAAAACAAAAACCGTCAAACGTTGTTGAACTTGAGGCTTTTTGAGAGGAAAAATGAAGTAAAATTGTAACCAAGAGATTTAATAATAATTTGGAAAGATCTTAAACTCACACAGGGCCTGGACAGCCCTTTGGTGGATCCATCCTGCCTCCGCTGGTGACAAACTCCAGAACCTCCTGGTTGGTTTTACAGGGGTAAGGCATGTAGCCCAGAGACAGGATTTCCCACAGCAGTACTCCGAATGACCTGCAGGGGGAGACACAGATCATCAAGTGGGAGGATTGTTTTGATTTCAGAAACTTTTCCAGCTTCACTCCTAAGTTTGAGCAGCTTATAAAAGTTATCCCTTCTTATGCCAGAATAAAAGGTTCAATCAGGAAATATTATAATAAGAATATTTAAATGGATTAAACCAATTAATCTAAGCCACTTTCTAAACTTAGAAGTGCAGCCAGCACTCATGATGGCAAAAAATAATAATTTTCAAAGCTTAAAGCTGCCGTATGTAACTTTAAGTAATTAAAATACATTTTTTTTACACATTTGTTAAAACTTGTGTCTGACAGTATGGTAAAAAAAATAAAATAAAATAAAAACAACCAATCAAAGCCAGGAGGCGGGTCTTGTCGCTGTCAATCATGCTTGTTTACATGCCGCTACCCGTGCCTTACCTACCTCCTATCTGCTATCTGATATGCTACTGATTCTTCCTGTTAGCAGAGCTTACCATGAATGCTAATCTTAGTTAGCATGGCAGATAAACTGTTTTCCTGGATTGGTAAGTTGTTTCTCCGTTGTTAGTACATTTAGTAGTGTCTTCATAAGGTTGATTGACAGCGCTAAACCTTTTTTTGAATCAAACTGACATAAAGGTATGTTGCTCAGGGGATTCCTGCATACCAGGTGTCGGTCTTGCAGGTGAAGATTCCCTCCATGAAGGCCTCTGGTGGCATCCATTTGACTGGCAGCATGGCTCGGCCACCTTTCCTGTAGTAACTTGCCCTGAGAAAAACAGATTTCTCTGTTTAGCATCAGTTTGAAGCACAAGGTCATGAACTCCACATTTGGCCCAACTGGGGGAAAATTAGATTTAGTTTCCAATTATTCCAACGAGGCCCCCATCAGGCAATTTTTTGCTCCCAGGAGACACATGATGGTGCTTTGCTGCATAATCAGAGTGGATCCTGCAGGTTCAAACCTGTAAATGTCTCGGGCCATGCCGAAGTCTCCGATCTTAGCCACTCTGTCTGGCCCGGCGCAGGTAAGCAGGCAATTCCTGGCAGCAATGTCTCTGAAAAAACAACAAATGTAGTCAGAAGTTTAGAACTAACTCTGGATTACTTGCATTTAATAATTAATTTGGACCGTTTCCTTGCTGGAAAACACGTGTTTGTGTGCAGGCTTTACTCCAGACTGTTTTTTCAGATCAAGAAATTAGGATGAGGTAATTCCTCAACACAGATTTCCTTACTTCTAAAACTCAGACAGGCTAGTTTCTGGGATAGATTAAGCAGGCTAACACTTAGCTTCAGCCAAGTCTTTATTAAGAACTCTTATTTTGACGGGTTTTGATAACGTTTTGTTAAACCTGAAGACTAGCACTACTAAAGTAAGGAACAGATTTGACTGACTTGAACCAACAAAATTTATATTCAACATGCAATCTCCAAATAATTACATGAAACATCAGCTTTAAACATAATAGCCACTTAATATTTCTGGCATTTCAAGCTATATTTCCACTTTTACACTTAAAAATCCCAAATCAAAGGCATTTTAATAAAAATGCAATGTAGCAAAGCAACGGGCTCTTTGCACTTCAGCTTCTGCGTTCGGGGGAAAGCTGCTCGGTCAAAAATGGCATTTTACACTGGGTGCTTGCAGGGCTTAGCCAAGGTAACAAGCTAGCTGGAGAAAGGTTTTGAGATGTACGCCTCGTTATACATTCACAGATACGAAGGTGAGTTTTACTTTCTTGAAACTTTGTGGCTAACATTAGCTTTAGCTCATGCTAGTAGGCAATATTCTCGGATATTTTTCTTGTAAAACTGTGCTATTTAAGCATCTAAACATTTTTCATCCATTCTAACGGACAATGTTTTTACCTTATTTTCAAGTATATTACCTGCGTTTATTGTCGTTAGTGTCTCTGACACTAAAGCGGGGGGAGGGGGAATTTTAGGTTCAGGCTTTTTGCTTCTGAAGCACAACAAGCCCATAGCTTAACAGTAGAGCAGCTCTGGTGTCAGAGTTCTAGTTCAGCTGACTGTTCAGGTTCGGAGTTGTTGCTTTTAGAAAAATATGTCCCTGTTCATTAAGGTCTCCGTTATTTCCTTTTATTAGTTTTGCATGCTTGTTGTGAAGCAGGACGGTATTTACAGCAGTGTGTTCAGGCGGATCAGTTGCTCGGCTGTCTGGCTCTGATCTGCTCTCTCGTTCCCATAAACTCGCTCTTTCAGGCTGAATACAGAAATGATTCCATGGAAATAACACAGGAGGCTCCATTACGTTCCGTCTTTAGGCTGAAGAAGCTGATCCGGAGTGAAGTGACGGCTGCAAACTTTGCTGTGCGGTGTTAGCTTTAACTGGTAGGGAGGGATATTTACAAGCCACTGTCTTGTTAATTCAGGATCATTTGGAAATCCATGAAAACTTAAAAGCCCATTCTATTAGGAAAACATCAAAGTGCATATTATTGTTTTATTTGCGTCTTAAATACGACTTTGTGTTTTCTAGCCGTCATGGTAACTCAAAGTGGAAAAAAATGAGCCGCATTTGAGCATGCGGATGTAATGTTGACGCCGAAGGTGCAAAGAGCCCACTGAGTTGCAAATCAGTTTTAAAGTTTTGTGGGTCATAAATAAAATTTTCATAAATTACAATAAAAAGAGAAATGCTTGTTGGATTTGACCCAAGTCATGCAGTTTAAAACAGTTCTACCCGGTACTGAGCAAATGTATGTAAACCTTTGAATTCAAGAAAAGTCAAAAAAAAAATTCTCACTAAAAAATGAAAAATCTTCTCAGTAAATTTTCTTTTCAAATGCACATAATTTTGGTAATTCCACCTGACCTCAAACAAGAAAAGTTTGGTTTAACTTCAGACAGAGAAAAATACAACTTCCATTGGCAGATTATTTCACTTATAAAATGTCTTGTTAAAAATTAAACAATCTGCCAATGGAACTAGTATTATTTTTCATCAATATTAAGGAATTATCAACTTAAAACAAGCTTATATATCTTGCTGAAACGTTACTTGTAAGTTAGTTTTGTTTTATTTCAAATGAAGTAAGATATTTGCACTAAAAACTAGACCAAAACTACTTTTTTTGTGAAATTGGTTATAAAAAGAGCGATTCAGATGAATCGATAAAAATTAATAAAATATTTAGGAGTGGATAGAAACTTCTGACAAGACTCATTACTCTCATATTTTGTTTTATCAAAATATGACAGAATTTTTATTTTTTTTGGTTTGAGTTTTTACTCTAACTGATCATGAGTCTGGACCTGTGGATGAACTGGTTCTCCTCCAGGTATCGACAGCCGCAGGCGATGTCTCTGGCCATCTGCAGCAGATCCCGCATGGTGAGAGAAAAGGTCTGGCCCTGGAAACGGCACAACTCCGATCAGCATGGGCCAAACGTAAAGATAAAAACCATGCAGAGCTGCTGTACCGCTCGCGGCCTGTTCTGCCTCAGGAAGCTTTTCATGTCTCCGCCGGTCATCAGTTCCAGCAGAATGAAGCGAGGCAGGATGTTTAGACTGACGCCGACGCAACGCACGATGTTCAGGTGGCTGAACTTACTGTGAGGACAAAAGGTGGAGAAAAAAAGGTGTTGGGTTGAGAAGAGGTAAGTGCGAGCTGAAGCTTTAAATGATTTTACTCAATTCCTGAAATCAAAGCATGAAATAGATGTAAAATATACATTTCTGATGTAAAAAAAAACCTTAGACTAACATGAAAAATGTGTTTAACATGTAACCTTTACAACCTTTTTTAAATCTATAAAGGGGAAAATATAAAATTCTAAAGTTTGGATGAGCACATTGAGCTAACTTGTGGTGAGGTCAGAATAAATTTCCATGTTTTTTTCTTGAAAATTTCTGAGATTAATCAAACAATTTCTGAGATTTTTGGTGGAAATTTCTTCCTTTTTTCTACCTACAGTGGCCTTTACATGCTGTCATAGAAAACACTTCCTGTGTTTAGTCAAAGTCTATTAAAGTAATTAAAAGAAGACTTTTGTTAATTTGAGTAAAAGTCACTGGGTAGATGTGTTTGTACTTACTATGAAATTGATTTATTTCTATGAACAGAAATTAGAACATGAAGCATAATGTCAAACTTTTGTTTTACATATTCAAGGGAGGAAGAGAATTTAATAAAATGTTGATAGTTATTGGTCAGAAACCAACAAATTATCGTTGTCTTGATTATGTTTTTCAAGGACGAAGACACTTTGTATTAGAATTATAGTTAGTTGATGATTTCTGGTCATAATATTAATAATACAGAATCAGTGCAATGTAAAAAAAAAAAACATTAAAATGTAGCAGCGCAGCGTGAAGTGAGCGATAAAGCTTTCATCTCAGTGGGTAAATGTTCTGCCAGGCTCACCTCATAATCAGAGCCTCCATCAGGAAGTCCATTTCGTCCTGTTCTGAGCAGATCTCTGGAAGCGTCTGCAGCCGACAGAATCAGAGCAGCATTATTGCTATTGTCAAACGAGTCCGGATAACAGAACCCAATCAGCAGAGCGCAGAAAGGCTGGAAACCTCCTGCAGAGGCCAACTTCTCCCTTTCATTGCTCTGGACCTGAGTGGATATCTTGACAAATATTCACTCTGTTGGTGCACAACTGGGATTTCTTTTTACACAATTCTTCCTAAAACCTTGTTTTTTTTGGAGCATGTCCATGTGGTTTTATCAAAGGTTTATCCTTCGGTTTGAGCTGACCTTTATTGCCACCTGCATGGAGCTGCCGTCGGCGCTCATTCCAAGAATTTGTCCCTCATAGACTTCACCGAAAGCGCCATGACCGAGAGCCCTGAGAGAACAAAACAAAAACTTTTATAAGAAACTGAAACTAAAAATAGACATAGGTGGTTCTATAAAGTCAAAATATTATGACTTTATTCTCGTAATACTACTTTATTCTTTATTATTTTGACTTCTCAGATGACTTTATTCTTATAATTTTATTATTTAAAATTATTCTCATAACAGTTCTTATTTAAAATCATAGCCTTTAGAATGGATGGGCAGTTATTCAATTAACGGTACACTTCTGTTAGCTACCAAAAGACCCACAGTGGTCACTAAAATTAATTGAAACTGACAAAAGCAACAATAACTAAAAATTTACAGAAAATCAAACCTTACGTTTGAAATTTGAACAACATAATTTCAAAGAATAAACAATTTTATTAAAGTTGAGCAACTTAGAATGCTTTAATATTTAGTATTTGTCACCTTACTGTTCATGCAAGAAGAAAATACTCAACTCAATAACTAAATATTCTGTAACAAGTTGTTTCTGGAAGGTAAGTCAACAACGAAACATCTGCCATTACTGTGAAAACCAGCTGGCCAAATGTCCTGGAATTCCGTTGGGTTGCTAGGTAACGGGCTGGGTTTGGCTGGGGTTGCTAGGTAACAGCAGTGCTTGTTACATTCTGGAGGTTTTTGAAATGGCTCATTTTCCAGATACCCAAAAACACTAACTCACATGCCAAAAATGGCTGGATGTATTTGTTTTAAGTGCTTCAGTTGTTTTTAAAAGCAGCAGAGATATAAATGGAAATATAGAAACACATAAACATGTGAATTTTGCATAATTGAAGCTAACTTCAAAGAGAAAAGAATGTATTTTCTTGTGAGTGTAAGCAAATTTGCAGTGAGATTAAGTCAATTGTCCAGCAGTAGCAATCAAAAATGTCCCACTTGAGCACCTGTCCCCCAAAATGTTGGTGTGTGGATCAGAACCTGAGTAGGGTGATGTTCTTGCGTGGAACCTCCTTCAGGTCGCTGAGCGACGCGGCCTTGCCTGCGAAGCAGTAGTTGGGGTTGTAGTCGGTCATGATGGTGGAGGAGCGGATCTTGCTCAGCTTGTACTCTGGGCTCTGCAGACGCCGCCTTACAGCATGCAGGTCGTTCTTCCTGCGGTACCACACTGCAGACAGAAGCAGAACCGGACGATAAACGTCGTTACTTTTACTTCGGAGCTTTTAGAAAAGTCCAAACCCGGACTTTCTCTGGGAGCCCAGAGCTGCAGAGGCAGCCTCTGATCTGCCCGGGTAGGAGAGTTAATGCAAGGAGAAATCAAGCCACGTTGCAGAGACACAGGAGGGTATCAAGACAATTTAACATCAAATACACTGCAAAAACACAAAATGTTACCAGGTTTTTTGTTTAGATTTTAGTGCAAATACAATATAATGCAGTAACTTTTCAGCAAGATATAGGAGCTTTTTAAGTTAGTTTAGATTAGGGGTGTCAAACTCATTTTCGCTTTGGGCCAAATCAAGATCATAAATGCTCTTAAAGGGCCAGTTGTGCCAGAATGTATTGATAAAATCTGTTCACAAATGGTTAAAATATCAACGAATCCTTAAAATTAAATATTATTATTGAACATCTTGTCAGTCCCTCCAGGATTTCATGATTCTTTTTGGGATTTTTTTGTAATAAATATCAAGGTGTTTGTGGTGCTAATTTGGAAATATTTGCGGTTATTTATGACGGTAAATGTGACTTTTTATCACTCGCTGAATAGATCGTGAACTATAATCTGAGGATGAGGCAGCTTTGAGAAAAATCAGCAATAAACTCCCAGTTATGTAAGTGCAGGGATTTGGTGAAACAGTTCCATGATAATTTGCAAGATGCTGGAGGAACTGATTGATGTAATTTGGCAATAAACAGATAAAAACTAATATTTAATTACACTTAGTGTTTAGTCTAGAATCTGTAGGGTCACATAAAAAGCTACGGTGGGCCAGATTTGGCCCACGGGCCTTGAGTTTGACACATGGTTTAGATATTTCCGCTAAAATAAACCAAATATTTTGTGTTTTTGCAGTGTAGAGAGCATTAGAGCTGCTGATGTGGGATGGTTTCTCCTCGGTTAGCGCTCCTAGTCGCCCTGGTCCCTGTGAGGTTGGACTCACCCGCCGTGGAGGGGCAGCCCACGTCCCCGATGCAGGTTGGTAGTCTGCCAGGGAGGGGGAGTGGCGTGCGGGGAAGGAGGAGCCGTCGAGCCATCGCCCGGTGCAGATGCTGGGGACTCGGGAGCAGGGGTGGAGGTAAGGACGGGAAGGAGGTGAAATGAGGAGGAAAAGGCAGGACGGGAGGAGGAGGAGGAAGAGGAGGAGCACCCAGGGCACAGACTACCTCCCTGCATGGGGGAGAGCTCAGGTGGAGAGACACCATTAAGCTGAAGGGAACGTGAGGATTTCATGCTGCTTTTAACAGCCACTGATTCACAAAACGGCTCAAAACTTTAAAGAAATATCTGTCATTTATTCTCTGCTTTATTTACTTACAGGTGCATAATTTACCCACAATGCAGCTGGTTAAAAACATCAGTCAAACACTCAGTTTTCACACCTCTTCCTGAAGCACGTTGTTAGGTTAAACTCTACTAAAAATATATATTATCTGGATTAAATCTCACTGTTTTGCTTTGAGACGTCTATGAAGTATTTAATCTGTTGTCTTTATTTGTTTTAAATGTAACTTTTCTTATAAGATTTTATGTGAACACTGCACATAAAATGTGCAGTGTCCATATCTTACCAAGTATTTTCATTCTAGTTTCTACTGCAAACACCTGTTTTTGTTAAAGTTTCATCAGTTTTTTATTGAAAGAAACTGATTTGGAAACATTTTCTGTTCCCTGATTTTGCTATTTTTGTTACTTATATGAATTATTGACATTTTTGTCTTTAAAATACCAAATTTCCACTTAATTTTATAATTTGATCTGACTGTGTAATTTGTGAATATTAAATGATTAATTTAATTCATGTTTAATTTAATTTAATTAATATAACAAGTACCTTTCTAATCAATATTAAGGAATTATTACCCTAAACTAAGCTCAAATATCTTGCTGAAAAGTTACTTGTTAGTTTTCTTTTATTTCTAGTGCACTAATGTATTTGCACTAAAAACTAGATCAGAAATACTTTGTGTGTTTGCAGTGTAGGCTGTAAGTTTAAGTAAAGACGTTTCCCCAGCAGAGCTGCTTAAAATTCACCCAGGTTGTTAGTAGGACAAGAGAGAGAGCCTGATTTTCATGCAACCTGAAAATCACTCCTCTGAGAATCAGACGAGTCAAACTTCAGGCTCTACCTTCCCAGTTTCATGTTGCAGCTGTCAGAAAGTTGGTCTTTTTTTCCCAATAATCCCTCACTGTCCTATTTTACTGTAAAGCTGAATATGCACTTAATAAAAGCTCCTATTTCGTAGCAGCTTGTGAAATCAGAGTCTTATATGTCCGTGTCATGATGAATATTTACAGTGCAATGCAAATGTATTCATGTCCTTTGAGCTTTGGCGCATTTTGCTACATTCCAGCTGTAAAAATAATTATATTTTAAATGGATTTTTGTGATAGTCCAACACAAAGTAATGTTTAATTACAAGGCGAAAGAAAAGACAATATTTTATAAATAAAAATCTGGAGCGAATGTCATGCATTTCAATATTTAAGAACCACCTTTTTCTTCAGTTTTGACAGGTTTTGCTTTTTCATCCATATGATTTTCCCATTTTTCTTTGGAAATGTTCAGATTGGATGGAGAATGTCTATGAACTTTTTATTTCTGGGTTTTGACTAGGACATATGTTGATCCATGTTTTGGGTTGTTGTCTTGTTAGAACAGGAGTCTGCCACTTCTACACGTCACCGCATGAATATAGATCCATGTCATATTTTTTGGACTTCATGCACTTCCATTTGTTGGCTTAATCACATAAAATCCCCCCAAAATCTAACAAATTTCTGGTTGTAATATGAAATAGTTAAAATACAGGAAAATATTTGCTGAAAGTCAGATTTCTGTTATGGTAAACACAATTTTATGCAATTTTTGAATATATTATACTGTCTAACCAGACTGGATATAACCTCCAACATAAAAATATATATTTTTAAAATATTTTGCCACTCCCTCTTCTAAACACTACATCACAATGTGCAATTAGTGCTATTCTGTAACACATTTTCAGGTTTCAGTTTCATTTTTCTTGTCCCAAAACAAGTGAGAGGTCAGCCATGACTCTTTGGTTTTAATCTTTACGTCCTGATAATCATGATTATTTTTTTCCACATGACATTTACTGCTGTCTATTTTCAGGTTGTACGTAACCAGGAAACACTTTGCAGTTAAATGTCAAAGCTTTCTGCTTTAAAGACATTTATAGCATGTCATGCTTTCATCAGAACAATCGCTAAACTACAGGCACTTTGGTTTTTAATCATCACCCTTTAATCTGCTGTTACTCCTCTGTTCTCTGTGAATTGTATTTACATTGAGTCAACATAAAAGAGAGCATCAGCAGACTGACATGCTGTAATAAAAAGGTTCAGACTGTTGGCAACCTTAAACTCAGAGCAAAAGCTTTCCTCTCCTTTAATCTTCTGGCTGCTGAAGGGGTTATTGTCAAAGTTTCTCAGCCCTTCCAGTGGTTAGTAATGTCTGAAAGCTCACGCGCTCACAGCCGGTGGAAGGAGGAGGGAACCGCCTGAGCGCAGAGCTGCAGGAGTCTCTTACTGAGGACGACGCCGGCGCAGACCAGAGCGACGCCGCTGACGACGATGGAGGCGACGACAGCCAGGATCAGCGACGTGGACAGCTGGCCTGGAGGGACGGGGCTGGGCGGGGCTGGAGAAACTGAAATAAAAAGGTTTGCCTTGTTAAATTATAGGTTTATTTTGAGCCAAACATAATAAAAAGTAACAATCAAATAATATATTTATAATATATTATAATATATATTGTCTTATTTTCAGTCTATTAAGGTTTTTAGTGTGTGCTTGTGGCGTAAAAACTCACCCGCAGTACTAACACACGTTACATTGTCGCTGGCCAGGAATTCATCGTCGTCACAGAGACAGAGGACGAAATGAGTGTCTTCTTCCCGTTTGCAGCTCTGTGTCCGACAGTGGCTGCAGTTCAGCTCCACCTTGATCTCACACTCACCGTGACCCTCCATGGCTGGAAGGAGAGCAAAGACGGCACAGATTAAATACCTGAGCAAAAACAGCACAGATTAAATACCTGCTTGTGTCCAGAACCCTGAATAAAGCAACCTGTAACAGTCCAGAGCCTACAACGGAGTATTAAGGCTGGGATAAGAAAAATAAAATGAAAATATGAGAATAAAGTCGTGATATTACCAGAATCAAGCTGTAATATTTTGAGAACTCTGGCATATCGTACAACTGTGGTAAAATGAGGAATGTTGAGCATCTTGTAAAGTTATACTTTGGTATTTGACCTTATTCTCATATTATTTTGACTTTATTCTTGTATTACTTCTACAACTTTATTCTGCTAATATTATGATTATTCAGAAAATATTATGACTTTATTCTTGAAATATTGACCTTGTTCTCATATTATTACGACTTTATTTTCATAATTTTAAAACATTATTTTATTTTTTTCTTAGCCTGCCCCTAATAGTCTGTCGTAAACACCAGACCTGTACCAAAGCGAAAGCAGCTTGAAGAAAGTCTGCTGCGTATTAACAAGCTGTGACGTTATTATGAGCTAAACTGGGTGTAAAGTGAGTAGAAATCAAGGATGAAGATGGATGTTAATTTGTTAATCTTAACAGTCGTTGGACAGGAAAACTGCTTCTGAAGTCTGATTTAATGGCAGACAGAGAGAAACCGTGTTTATGTGTCTGTTTCTCCAGAATATGCTTGGTGGTTTCAGCTGCATGTTGTTTTCATTGTTTCTCTTCTGGTTTTACATTCTTATCTCAGATGTTCCCTGTTTCTCTGATTGTTTCCTTAACATGCTGACAGATTCTCTGAGGTCCAGTGGTTTGGAGTTCCTCTATGAGGTTTTTCCACTTCACAGTTGGCTCAAAAAATGAAAACAGTCCAAAAAAACAAAAATAAGATAAATAAAAGAGCGGTGAACATGGTTTGTGGGAGCTACAGCGATCAGGTTGCAGAATATTTGAACACGCTTAAAAACCGTCATGACAGCCTGGTTCAAATGGGGATTAATAGTTATTATATACAAGGATATCAAACAGCTTAAATAACAATTTATTTTGTTTTCTTATTCATTAAAAATTTACTTTTACCCTTTTAATGTGTAAATTGTGGCATTCATAACTTTGCTGTTACCTTTGGGTTCTTGAGTTGTTTTATATATATATATATATATATATATATATATATATATATATAATTTCTTAGTAAATATTTACTAAATTCTTGAGAAAATCATTTTTGACTTACTTTAAATATAATTCTGTGCACATAAAATAAAAATTATACTTTAATTTGAAGACTATATTGAAATCTTACTGCTTAATGGGGGATTAAACTTAAAATTCTGGCAATCACAGATGCAAATATTTTACCGTAGATATACTTATTTTTTCTTTTTTAAAACAGTGTTCTTACTTATTTTAGGGTTTTTGGAGCCTTCATTTAGCATCTTTCGTTGAAAGATGAATGAATATCTTATAAGTGTTTGTGAATATAATTCACCTCTTGCTGCACTTTATAACTAGTCATTTCTTTAAAAATCAATTTCCTCTGAAGATTAAACTACTAATTGTTTGCGTTGCCTTTATTTGCCATTCAGCCCCAGTGACATGCATTCATAGACATTTTAAATCTAAAATTACAACAAAACAGAGCTTCATTGTTTCTCCACCAACAGAGGGGAAAGTAAGCTTGTGTCTTGTGTCGTATAATAAACTTCACCCTAAATTACAGACAAGAGGACAACTGAACCACATGACAGATAAACATATTGGCTTTCAAATTGAATCATCATGATAACAACCTGCTTTTTTTCATATGAGGCGTTTTATGTTGCTGATCCAGCGCTCAGCAGAACAACAACGTCTTTCAGGGGATGAAGGACGTCTGTCTGCCGGCGCCGGGGGCAACCGGCTGCACGAGGCCGCGAATTAGCCGACCGCTTTCCTCAGCCGGGCTTAATGAGAATCAGATGGCCACCATTCTCAACATAAATAACGGGAAACGTCATACATTCACACTGCTGTGCGCTTCAGATTTTACTGATAAAATTAGTTTACTTTTACAGGAAAATCTTCTGGAAGGATAAACTTCATATACTAAGTTTATTTTCACATATGTAAAGCATCTGAGCCGCATTTAGTTGTGTCTGCCATCTTCGACTCTAAGTCCAATAAATTTAGCGAGTTTTAGATTTTGAACCTAAATGAACACAGACGAACAGGCACACATATACTGCAAAAATATAAAATCTTACCAAGTACTTTTGGTCTAATTTGGTTCTGATGGTCTAGTCTTACCCCTTTCAGAGAAACTTTATGTGCTATAACTCCTTATTCTAGGCTCTAAAACGCCTTGGATGTGTTATTAACCAATAAACTGTTGATAAAAATTAAACTTTATTCAGTTTACATAATACTTTTTTTAAATTTTACCCCTCAAATATCATGCTTAAGTTGCACACTGCAAAAACACAAAATCTTACCAAAACATTTGTCTACACTGTAAAACATTTGAGCCACATTTAGTTGTCTACTATCTTATACTCTTTAAGTCAAATAAATTCTGCGAGTTTTAGATTTTTAATCTGAATGTGTGAGTTTGTGAAAGATAAACTTACAGCAGTAAGTTGTGTTAACTTTTTATTAATTTTAGTTGAATAAACTAGAGTTTTTAGGTTAGCACTTAAAATAATGACAGAAGAAAAAGACAGGAATGGGAACTATTTCCCAGAATGCTTAGACTGAACTATTTCTCACTGAACTGCTCTGTAGCTCTGCACTTATCAGGGAACGTTGGCATAATTACAGCTGTAATCACAGAAGCCGGGGACCTACGGTCGCCCGGAGTGCCAAACAATTTTTAGTTAGTTTCCTCGCTTTGTGACATTCTATAACCTGCTGCCTTTTATGCCAGCTTTGCTTCTGTTTCCACTTATTAATATTTGCAATTTATGTTGTTCAATATATGAACAAATTCACTCAACGTCAAGGTTTTGTTGTTAATATTTAGATATGCATTAACTTTATCGCTTTTTATGATTCTAACTCTCCAGTTTCGTTTTAAGACAGACGAAAAGAACATAATAGAGTAATAAATAAAAAGGAATACTAATTATTATTATTCTTAGAAAGCTGCAGGATGTCAGTTTGTGTCTCACCTGCCAGAGGTTGTAAGAAAATCTCTCCCATTGGATGAATGAAGGAAACGCCGTTCTGGCCGTCGGCGGTGATGTCATCAGTAAGCGCAGCGTCGCCTCCTGTGAAGAAGAAAGTTCAGATGGTGCATTAGACTTTATTAGATTTAAAATGTAAGCTTCAGTACAGAAGCTTCAAATCTCCTCACAAAGCTGTCGTAATAATTAAACGTCCAGTTTCCATTTCACTACCAGCTTTTGTTTTTTTAATTGTCCCCTTGCCCGTCTCGTTTTCTTACAACCACAAACATTTTCACCTCTGAAGTCTTGGTACATTAATCATTCAGAGAGTCTCAGTTTCTCTGCTTCCATCTGTTTTATTCCTTTGCTGAATTTTTTTGCACAACTTAAACATTTCCACGTTTTATGACGATGCAATCAGTAACTTTAATGTCGAATTGTGACATGGAAGGACAGATTAAAGGTGATCTATTATGCTTATGTGGTCTATGGCCTATACAAAACATGTTCATTGCATTTTTTGCTCAAAATTTTTAATCTGCTTCGTTCTGCATTTTGAACTGTTTTAACGCATCTTGTTGCTTTAAATCCAAATACGATGCAGTTGACCACGCCCCCCCAAAAATCAATGTTTACACTTTTACATGAAAATAGCTGCAAACAGATGCGCTATTATGCAACTGTATATCTTTGAAAAGCATTAGTAGAGCCTCCTGCACAACCAACAAAAACGCAGCAAGTGGTTCCTGGATGGTAAGTTAACAACAAAACATTTCTCTTTTCCAGCAGCCATTGTACAGCGCATACAGAAACCAGCTGACTAAATGTGCTGGTGTTCAGATTGGGTTGCTAGGTAGTGGGCGGAACTCTGCTGAGGTTGCTAGGTAACGACAACAATTTTCAGAAACCAAAAGCCATCGACTGCCAGTCAATGGCTACAGATTTGGGATGTTTTTATTCATCAGGAACAAAAAAATACTCAAATAGAGGTTCTGCTCACCTCTGTATCCGCCGCCACCACCTCCTGCTGTGCAGGCTCCACCTCCTCCTCCAAACCCGCCATACGTTGACCAGCTGAGCTTTGACAGAGCCAGCGGACAGGAAGTCCCGCCCACTGCTCCTTCCACCAGTGATCTGCCGGCGCTCTGATGAAGACTGGGGACGTCCTTCCAACCACCTCCTCCACCTTTCAGGAAACAAAAACCCTTCATGACTCAACGAGTATACCCCAAACATTTACTCAAGTAAGAGTAACAGTACTTCAAAATATTTTTACTCAAGTAAACAAAAGTAAAAAGTAGTCAAGAATAAAAAATACTTTTGTAAAAAGGCAAATCAGGTACCAAATAACTAATCAAACATGTCAATTAATGTTTAAAGATTACATCAAACAAAGAAAAATGTGAAAATTTTGGTATTTTAGAGAAAATTATTTACATAAATAACAGCTATGAAATAAATTTTCCAAATCAGTTTCTTTCAACATAAAACTTAGGAAACTTTAACAGAAACTGCAGGTGTCTGTCTGGTGAATTTCTGTTTAAAATATCAGATTTATTCATTCAGTGAAGTTACTCACAGTAATTGAACTCAAGTAAGTGTAGCAATAAATCATGGTAAAATTACTCAAGAGTAAAAAAATTGCAAATACTTTTTCTTTTTAAACAAAAGTAATATTTTTGTGTTGATCAAACAACAAAAATCCAATATTCAAAAATTTGATTTTTAAATATCTAATTTTTTTTAATCTACAAAACAACAATAAAAAACAAATAAAAAATATTGTTGTTCATTCAGTGAATTTACTCAGAGTGAAGTAGAGAAATTTTACTCAAGTAAAAGTAAAATGAACAGCAAAGTAAAAAAAACAAAAAAAATTACAAAAATTTTTCAAAAAGAATAATCAAGTAGAAGTAACTAAGTAAATGTATCTTTTCCTACCCAAATCTGAAGGTTTGCAATATTCACCTCTATGTCTGTTTCCACTCCCATGGTTAGTGAATGTTTACTGAATCAGCAATGGAGGCAATCAGAGCGTGAGAGCTTCCTTTCACTGAGGAATCAGCTTCTTTGTGCTTTGGTTGAATAAAAGTGTCATAAGAGGAAATTATATTTTATATTGATATAAAAGAAGCAATCATCTTTTCTGAATATATTTCAGCAAGATGTGACCACAAGTTACAGAGCTGGAGCTTTCATTTTTTTTCTTTTTTGTTTGTTTGTTTATGTGTGACGACAAAAAAGCATCAGTCACTATTTTCTAACAAGAAACCAAAAACTTTATTTAGCCGATGCACTTAAAGAAAAAGTACTTAACTATAGCCTTTTAATAAATTGTAAAACTTACTGGAGTGCAGTAATTTTAAAAAATATCCACTAGGTTAGGCAAAAAAAAAATTGCTTCCCCATTTTGTTTTCTGCTATCTACCAGTTTACATCAAGCAAACAAGTTGTTTAAACTACTGAAGTGGATTAAAACTGTTTGTTTGGTTTGATAAAACCCTAGTAAAGAAGATTGGAATCTAAAGATAAAACAGCAGGAAAATAATTTCTGGGTTTGTAAACTTGAGATCAGTGAAATATGTCAAAAATCAGCAGCGCCTGTAGCAATATTTAATAATTTAGGTTGGAATATTCAGTCATGAATGATGCAATGACAGCCCAGGATAATGAGACCAAACAGCCGCACAGCCTTGAGAAAAGCACACAACATGAAGACGAATTGATATAGTTTAGAGATTGTAAAATAAATTGTTTATGTTTGCTGAAAAAAAATGTAGGAAGGAAGTGGTTACTCTCTTCTTTGTTCAATATAAGATCTTGGTTGTTTACAGTTCAGGTGTAGATGATCAAAAACACTCAGGAAATGGTTGATTTTGACCCACTGCACTAACCCAGGTTTGCTATGACTGTGGCTTTTCCCTTTTTTTGTTTTTCATAACATTAAATGTTTTTACAGGTATAAAATTCATATTAATTGGCGGTCTACCTGCTGCTCCAGTCTGACCGTTGGTGCCGCGGGCTGCGGTGCTGTTCTCAAACTGCTCCGAAGGCATCAGGTCCAGACTGGACTCCGGGTCCTCCAGGTAGGCGTTTCCTCCCCCACCAGCTGCAATCAGCAAAGGAACCAGCTCACCACCCTCCATCTGGAACAACAAACCAGTAAGTCTACACCTATTCTGCACTGCAAAACATTTGAAGGTGGTTTAACTTGAAAATGAAATTCCACCTGCTGCCTGTAAAATAAAGTTTAACTCAACAAGAAAATTGTTTTGGTTTTAACTCGGAAATTAAAGCTTATGAAGTTGATTTAACAACAAGAAAAAATAACTTGTCCAAACATTGTTTTTAAGTTCATTAATCTTGATTTGTGAGTTTTAACTTAGATCAAATAATTATTTCATAATATGCAAGAAAAAACTGCCCTCATCTATCTAAAGAGCACACATTTCTCCATTGTTTTCACTCACAATATCAAGTTAGAATAATGACTTATTTTACTTTAGAATAATTTAAATTTATGTTTCAAATTGCATTAACAAAATTTCAGATCTGATTATAAATTTTATTAAATGTCACAATGAATTCTTCTCAAAAACATTTTGAGTGAACAGGACATTAAAATAAACATTTGCCTTAATAAAACACATGAGTCAACTCAATGTAACGCACTTCCATCTCAGAATACAAAAACATGCCGCTAAGCATTCTGGGAAATAGTTCCCACTCCTGTCTTTTTCTTTCAGTTTTTTTTCCAAGTGCAAACCTAAAAATTCTAGTTTATTCAACTAAAAGTAATAAAAAGTTAACACAACTTACTGCTGTAAGTTTATCTTTCACAAATTCACACATTTAGGTTCAAAATCTAAAACTCATTAAATTTATTTCACTTAAAAAGTAGAAGATAGTAGACAACTAAATGCAGCTTAGATGTTTTTACAGTGTAACTGCAGGACAAACCAATTTATAATAAAGAAGAAGAATTTATTTGCCTGCATGATCAACATAAATGTGTGAAAGTCTTATATTATTTGTTTTTAAAAGTCAGGTTTTCATGGAACCTGTTAGGTTGACTGGTAACACTTTATTTGACGGGTGTGTATCAGACTAACATGACACTGTCATGAACATGAATGAGTCTTTATGAATGTCTATGACTGAAGTCATGAAGTGTCATTCGGTAAATAACACTTTTAATGCAAAATTGCTCTAAATGTTGCTCTAAAAGTGCCAACTTTGCATTAAAGTGTCATTATTCAAAAAATAATACTTTGACGCAGAAAGTAATTTAGAAGTCCATCACATACAAACAATCACAACAAGAGAGAGTAAAATGATTTGTGCCACCTTGAAGACGTAAGTGGCTCCGCCGCCGCCGCCGCCTCCACCTGCGCGCTCCGTGCCGGTCTCAGATCTGCGGTTGTCTTCGATCACAGACGACTCCCCGAGACATATTTTCTGTGTAAGAGGATTTCTCTGGCGTAGGAAGATGAGAATCAGACTTAAGGAGAAGGAGATGGCGCTGTATCTGGGTCAGCCTGCAGTCTTTCCTCTGAACGGACGCATGTCAGCTTTTCCACTCACCCCGGGGCAGGCGTCCTCTCCCTGGTGTCCCACCAAAATGTGAAGTATTTCTCCTTTTTCCAGGGGAAATATGGCAGAGATAAACACCCCGTGGTTGCGTTTGTTGTGGTTTTTGGCTCCTTTTCCGCCTGCAGCGCCGTAAGCTGAGATACTGAGGGAGATCGCAGAAACACAAAGGGATTAAACTCAGAAAGAAATTACACTTTGGCTCAAACCTAGCAAACAGCTGTGCAGACGATTTCTGTCACAGACACAAAATAAAGAATATTTTACCCTGAGGATACAGAACATGGGGATTGTGTAGTTTAACCTACAAACCTTTTCTGTTTATCTTCAGTTTTTGTTCTTACCTCATGCTTCCAAATTAGATTTAGTGGATAAGCTAATTATATTGAGTATGACCAATAGGACCACAGTTTTTGACCTTTAGGTCATTAAACACAAATATAAATGGTAACGACAGAGTAGAAATCATACTTTTATTAATATCAGTCTTCCATATGAATGAAGAACAGACGTTTGTGAACTTTTTGGTAACTGATAGCAGTAAATCTGGGGGTAAAATGTGAAGTATAGTTAGGCCTGACATATATGTATTCACTTATTAGTACTACAATTATTTTATTTAAAAATCTCATGAAAAAATAAAAAGATCAAGGGAAAAATATAAAATGTATACATAATTAATAAGAATTGAGTTGCGGCACTGATTCTTATTAAAGTATTTTTTTTTCTATTTTTTTTTAGATTGGTTGGACCAAAAAACGTGTATCCATATTCTCTTGAGTTTATATTTTAGAGATTGAATTTCAGGATTTGACAGCATCCAGTTGGAGAAAAGTGGAAAATTCTTCACACACGCTCATATATCTACACACCATGAAACCAGTAATGTTTTTTTTTCTTTTATCTTTCTAAAAGCACAAAAACGTTATTATGTCACGTCTTTCTTTCCTGGCATCACCTGAAATAAACCCAAAGTAACTCAATCTTTGCCACAAATGAACTCTTAGCCTTAATTTAGGCTAATTTTGTTATGTGCATTATTCTACAAAGGTAAATGGGTTTGCTGTTGGACTTCAGATTTAAATAACAAAGTGTGTGACATGTTTCCAATAACAGGAACAAAGTGTAGGCACCAGCAACTCCCGACCCCATTAGGGACAAGGGTGAACAGAAAATGAATGGATGGATGGATGGAACAAAGTGTTTTGTCTAATAAAAAGATAAATGTTTGTTCTTCATTTTCTCTCACTGGTATCGGTTGGTAGCAGGAACCTTCCACATTTGGACTCCTTTCAGAGGGCCGTCCTTCCCCACAGTGACGCTGACGTTTT
The DNA here is from genome assembly GCA_903066815.1 of Brachyrhaphis roseni. Taxonomy (NCBI): domain Eukaryota; kingdom Metazoa; phylum Chordata; class Actinopteri; order Cyprinodontiformes; family Poeciliidae; genus Brachyrhaphis; species Brachyrhaphis roseni. Next base: position 20,593 of record CAEFZY010002841.1, read on the forward strand.
TGTTCCTGTAGGTGCTGTCGCACTGGGCTTGGGTCGGGCCGTGGGGGCCGCTGGCACCGCATGAGTTAAACCACCACGTCATCAGAGAGACTTCTGTCAATATGGAGAAAATAGTTGAATCAGCTGGAATATTAAGGACATAATGTGAAAAAAAAACTGTTGGTTGATACACCTGACCCAGGTCTTTCCTGTACTTACCTGTGACCGATGGCTCAGGAAGAGGACTCAGGAAATCAAAGTCAATTTGCTGCAGCGAGTTGAGATCTGAGGACAGACAGAAACATCCAATTCTGACTGGACAGTAGTCCAAAAGAATATGGCCTTATTAAAACAAATGTAGGATAATAAGGAAAGATAAAAAAGAGATATTTTCTGACTTTCTGAGCGGGAAAACAACGTGGATGGGTGTTTAATTGTCCTCCGGTCTGCTTTTGCATGCCGGCTAAGAAATCTGCCCACTTAGTACCGGGAATGTTTGTGTGATGCGCTCAGCCAAGCTCTTCCCTCAAACCAATTTTGGGTTTTTAAATTTGATTAGGAAAACAAGGGCTTCAGATACAAAAGCACAGTGTTGTCAAGCACAGAGCAGCAAAAATGTTCAATTTAGCATTATTCAGATTTACTCAAGGTGGTAGAGTTCCCAAAATCTATATTTGAGTAAGAATAGCAGTACTTCAACATATTTTTACTCAAGTAAAAGTAAAAAGTCTACTCAAGTACTGAGTAACTGATCAAAACAATCATTTCATATTTAAAAATTACATCAGAAGGACGAAAATATAAAGTTAAGTGTAAATTTAACCGTTATAGAGAAAGTAATTCATATGAATAACAGTTACGAATTAAGAAATCTTTCCAAATTAGTTTCTTACAATGTGAAACTTATGAAACTTTAACAGAAACTGCAGAAATTTTACTCAGGTGAGAGTAGGAAAACTTAAACATAAATTACTGCAGTTAAATAAAAAGTACAGTGTAGTAAAAACAGTAATTTTTCCCCTAAAAAATTACTCAAGTAAATGTAACTAAGTTAATGTTACTACCCAACTCTGCAAATGCTTACTGAGGAAAATAATGGCTCTTATTTTCCGCTGTCACATGTGCAGTTTATCTGTAGTTCTCTTAAATTATGCATAAGCAACACCAGCTCCTTCACAGCTGAGCATAAAAGGGTTTTGTAAGTGTGGGAATTTAAACCCAGAGTGCAAAAACTCAGAGAGAGGAATGCTGGCACACACTGCTGTCATACTGCGGTAAACGATTCATAGCAAATCATTTTAGCGCTGGTGTCACAACCAATCATTAAAATGAGGCATCAAACTGGAGACCAAACACATCACACTGACTTTATGAAGCACATTTATCATTTATGAAAGTTTATGCTTTGCACAACTCTATCACGACAACGGCGGTGTGTTTACGCCTACCTGTTTTGAAGCAGGCCGCGCCGATGGCGATGTTATCAAACGCGAGGTCAGCGTTGGAGTTTCGTCCCCATGTGGCTTTGACGTGGACGTGGAACCTGAAGGGAAGCAGAAATCAGAAAGCAATAGAAGCTCTTACAAAGGAATAATTGTAACATGAGCAATGACAGACCAGAAAACAGAAACAGATGACATTTTGTCAGATCCCTAGTATTTTGTTTTGTTTTATTATGATTGTGTGTGACAGTTCAGAACAGTGTCTGCAGCTGACAAGTGGTGGGAAAATGAGATTGTTAGAATTATTATATTGTGATATCACTCTTACATTCTAGCTTATATTACTTGGTTGTTTTTCATTTAAAGGGTTAGTGTTTTCACCCTAGAGAAAAGGAACTTGATAAACTGTGTGTGAAACACAACTAACCTTTCCCTTAACTTCGAGCATATTTTTGTCTTAATCTTCTTTAGGAGATCTTTCTGAGATCCTCCTTAATTGTAAAACTGTGTGTAGAGTTTAGTTTCTGTGTTCCCCCTTCCTTTTCATCAGGATAGCCTTCTCCCTGTTAAGATCCCTCTCCCACATTCCATTCACTCCTTTCCCTGCTAATAAAAGACAAGCTTCTGCACTAGGATGTCAGAACGTTCGGTGATCGGCTCGTAGGAGCTGATTCTCTGTGCTTTCCCTCTTGCAAGAGTTTGGTTGAAAACTAAACATTGTCTGTGGTTCTTTTTATATAGGTTGAGAAAAAACCTATCAGAGACGTTGTCTCTACAAGCATTGAGCATCTAAAGATTCAAGTTTTTCTCTGTTTTTCTATGCACTTTAATGTTTCCTTGAACTGGTTAGGATAAGTCAATACAAAAGATTTTCTTTACATAAAATTATTCTTGGATAATGAGATTTTAGGTCTTCAGAGCTGCTTTAGGGCCTCTTGTCACTTTACATACAAATAAGCTGCTGGGGACAAGAAAATGGCTGCAAACAGATGCGCAATCACACAACTTCACATCTTTGAAAAGCACAAGTGGAGCCTCCTGCACAACAAACGAGAATGAAGAAAGTGGCTTCTGAATGGTAAGTCAACAACCAAACACTTTTTTTCCAGAAGCCATTGTACAGCACATACAGCTGTAAACCAGCTGACCAAACATATGGAGCTCGGCTTGGGTTGCTAGGTAACGGTTCTGGGTTCAGCTAGAGTTGCTAGGTAACGGGCAGTGTCCATCGAATGTGACTTAATAATTGGGAGGTTTATGAAACGGCTCACCAAAAGTAAAAGAAAAAAAAAACAAACATCTGGTTGGGTGTTTTTAAACACTTGAACCGTTTTTAGAAGCAGTCGAGACCCAAATGAAAGTATAAAAACGTACAAAATGTGAATTTGGCATAATATGTCTCTTTGATGCTCTGAAAGCAGAACAAAACCAAATTCCAGAAAGAATTTCAGTCAATAATCCACCAAAAAAATCCAACATTTCTATTAGATATGATTTCTTTCTATTAGCTTTCTTCTTGTTGTTATGATCTTGTGGCAATACAGTCGGCTCTCAATCAACTGAATAAATATTAATTATTAATTCCAGGGTTTCCTTCAGTGTATTGTAAGCCAGGCTTTACTTGTGCCCCCACCAGGCTTAGCATTGTTCATTTATCTTAGGTTTTATTAAATTACTGCCATTTTTAAGACTTTATAGTTGATGTTTAGGTATTAATCTTCCAAAAATGCATAATTATCAAGTAATATTTTAAAATTTACTGTCAACTTTAAATATTTTTAACTCAAAAACATGGCAGCTGTCCTAACGTCCCGAGTACCGGGCTTAGCAAGTTTTCTGGGGGAAACCTTGAGCACATAAACATCTCCATCCATTATTACTTCCATAAACAGTGCGCTGTTAACCTGCTGATAATGCAGGTTGTTTTAGACACAGAACAACACAAAAAAATTATAATTGGATTTTAGCAAAAAAGAATTTAAATTTAGCATCAAGACCAATGGCAGGACTTGAACACCTAAATTTAATGATTTGGTGAGTGACCAAATTCTTTATTTTTCTACATACCCATGATTGAGGTCAGTCACTTCCAGTGCAACTGCTTCCCAGTCGTCCGTCGACTGGCCTCGTCTCTCCCAGATAAGAGGCGTATAACCGGTCTCGTTTTCCTCAATGGCAACTTGCAACGAGCCGTTAAACGATCCATACAAGTAGAGAGAGAAACGCATCTGCACAACCACAACCAGAAGGTGTTTCAGAAATGACTTACAATAAAACAGAAAATAAATGTATGTAAATGGATGACTTTACGAGTGTTTGGATGTACTGACCTGGCATGCAGGAGTAGAGATCGGCGGAGGGAAGAAGGAGCTCTGATAGGACGCTTCTTTAAAGGAACTACTCTCTCTAACCTGCAGGTACAAGAAGTGTCCTGCAGACACACAACAAAATGTCACAATGCGGAATCTTTACCATTTATTCATTCATTTGCTTAAATTATTTAAAAGCCAAAGACAACCAAAGTGCTGCACAGTTCAATCAGAAAATACAAACACTCCAAAAACACAACATCTTGCCAAGTATTTTTGGACTAATTTATAGTGAAAATATCTTGAAATAAGACAAACTAACTTAAAAGTAGTTTTAAGCAAGATATAGAGGCTTGTTTTAAGAAAATAATTCCTTATTTTTGATGAAAATGTACTTGTTCTTTGGCAGATTATTTCACTTACAACTTCCCATGTTATAAGTTCATTTGTCTGCCAGAGGAACTAGCACTTTTTCATCAAAAATAAGGAATTATTTACTCAAAACAAGACTTTATATCTTGCTGAAAAGCTACTTTTAAGTTAGTTTGTCTTATTTCAAGTGTATTAAGATATTTGCACTAGAAATTAGACCAAAAAATACTTGGTTAAAATTTTGTGTTTTTGTTTGTTGACAATAAACAATCACCAAAAAAAGTAAAAATGTCTAGGGCTACGCAGAATGAATTACTTATTTAATTATTGCTGTTATTATTTTTAACATGTATATTAATGTTTCTAAATGGACATGAATCAAATATTAAAAAAAGTTTGTCCTCTTTTAGTAAACCTGTACTTGCAGCTTGAGTGAAACGTTAGATAAATCCTTAAAAATAGTTAAAACTTGTCAAAGAAATGTATTGTCTTCTGACAAAAAGAGGAATGAACGGTGCAGAGGAAACTGGGCCACTTTTGACTGATTTCCTCAGTGCAATGATTTGTTTTAATAGCAGAGGCACACTAGAGGAGTACTCTTAAAATCAGGCTGTAAATCACACACACACGCACGCAGACACACACACCTGGTGTGCGCTGGAGAGTGACGCCCTGCATGTCTTGTTTCTGCAGAAGCTCATCTCCAGAGACTCTCCTCCATCCCGAGCGCTGACTGGACCCGGACCAACCGCATGAATCCGACTCAAACGAGCAGTACGAGCCAAAGGGAAGAGCGTCTGCCAGGGAAGCAGATTATTATATTTCACAGAGACGCTGAACACAGCTGCAAGAACATCTACTGCACAAGATACAGTATTACTAAAGCAACTAAATCTAAGTAGGACTTTTAGTTTTGCCAAACAGGCTGAAGTATTGCTGCAACTAATTAAACACAAAAACATTTTTAATGGATAATATTCTTATTTTTACCTGCTTGACAATAAACCATGGAATATTTTTCTGTGGAAGAGTCATTTATTAATAATTTCAAATCCAAGATGTAAAAGAAATCTTGAATGTTTCCCTTATTTAAAAAAAAAATTCGATACATCTCTGGATAAAACTAAGAGCCCACTGCACTGAACCCCATTGAAAACCTCCTGGTTATTCCACCAAATATTGATTTCTGAACTCTTCCTTAGTATTGTTGTCTCTAAATGAATATGAACTTGTTTTCTTTGCATTATTTGAGGTCTGAAAGCACTACATATTTTTTGTTATTTTGACTATTTCTCATTTTCTGCAAATAAATATAAAAATTATGCTTTGAATTTCAGAGACATGTTGTCAGTAGTTCATAGAATAAAAAAAAACAATGTTCATTTTACTCAAACATTTTCCTATACAGAGTAAAATCTGAGAAATCAGTGGTCTCTTAGTTTTTTCCAGAGCTGTAGCTGCATTTCCACAGACAATATAATTCCTTATATTTGTACAATTTAACATTTTGAAAATAAATTTGCTTAATGAAAACAGGGCAAAACGTTTTGGGGCTCGGATAATGGTTTCGAAATTAGTTTATTTTGCAAAACTGCAATAGAAACACTTTATTCACATCACATGAGTCACATGATCAACAACCAGATGTTGCCACTGGCAAAACCCACGAAGAAGATGACAACAGGAAGTCGTCGGGTTTTTAATGACTCACTGGGCGAACAAACTGATCCACGTTTGAATTTAATTGCATTTTTTATTTAATGGAAACACCACAATTGTGAAATGTTTTGACGTTAGAATATTGACAAACTTTTATTTTAATGTAAAATGTTCTGAAATGTTTTGTATCAATTTATTTTTTGTCAACAAGAACAGAACAGAAAGGCTTTTTTTTTATGAATGGATGCACTCAAGTCTGCTTTAAAGAAAAAGTTGTTGAATATTTGTTGTCTTATTTATAAGCAAAAAACACATTTAGTATTTAATTACAGGGCTGTCCAAAGTACAGACACGTGGCCGTTTTCAGCTCCTTTATTGAGTTTTGAGGTTCCTGACAGCAATTAAATCATCCTACAAATTTTGTGCACTGCTTTTGTTGAGTTAATTAAACTTGGTTAACCACAGCTAGAATTTCTAAAGAAAGAGTAACCCAAATCCTGTAATCAGTGCTGAAGATAAACTTCATTTTTGTAAAAAGGCACAACAGTTTTTATCAAGCTGAAGGCCTTTCTTTTAACAAAATAAATAAATAAATTTCAAGTTTTGGATCTATGATGGGTTACAAAACCCTTTCATACAAAAAAGTTTGACTATTTTTGTTTAACTAAAATATTGTAAAACTTAGTTTGCTGTTGGGCAGGTGAAATATTTACATGTTTTTGGCTTTATTTTCAACTTACAAGTCATGAAGAAAAAAAATTAAATATAGACCCCATATATACAGTAATTAAATATAACAGTCGGCTAAATTAATAAAACAGTTATTGGTAAATAATTAAACCAGTGATTACATGTAGATTAGCAACTGCTGCGTATTTGCCATGTGTTTTTAATTTTCTGCCTTGCATGTTTTTTCATAATTTTATTTATTGTTGTTTGCAGAAAAAGGACACTGCATTGATGAACAATTTGAATGACAATTACAGACAAGGCTTGCTGCCATTGTTTGTTTGCCAGATGGCGCAGGCTAAAAAGAACTTAACAGTAATAAAATAAGCATTCAATCTAAAAAACAAACACATACAAAAAAAGAACTTAAATTCACATAAGGGGTGCATGAAATTGCATTATTTTTCAGTGTTTTTTCATGTGATTCATGTTTTAATCTTGTTTTTCAGCAGCAACTTGTCAAAAGCTGCAGCTGAATTTAGTAAAACAGACTGAACCGCTCATCTTAAACAGCATGGTCCATTTTAAACAAATAACACATTGAGTTTTATAAAAATGAAATTTAATTTGCCCTGAATCTCATTTGAAAGGCCCCCCTGTTGCTTGAAATTTCACCTGAAATGAAGTCACAGGCACAATCTGTACATTTCTCAAATTATGGTCACTTAAAATAAAGTTTTATGTGAGACATCTATGGGTATAACTCTGGGAGAGATGAGGAAGTAGAGTGAGAGAGAGTTTCCATCTTAAATGGAGACCAAAGCATTTGCATCAGCCATCTGAGGTCATTATAAAGGGGTAATGCTGCTCTTAGATCATCAGAAACATCAGGGGCGTTTGGTCCACATTCAAAACAGAGAAGTGAGTCCAGTAATTTTGTCAATATGGGTGGGATTAGTTTCAGCAGATTAATTACATAGATTTTAATTTTAGAAGTAGTTAATTGCTGTCTTTTCCAAAGCTGGAACCTTTGTTGCGTGTTTCTGGTATGCCGGTAAATCTGACGGACAAGCAACTTCCGCAAAGCAGTGGATGAAAAAGCCTTTTTTTGGGGGGCCACTAATAATAAAAAAATTCAAGTTAAAATTATAATTAACCTGGTCGGCCAGTCTATCAGTCAAACCTTTTTGACAGGAGAGCAAAAGCGGACAGTGGTTAATTTTTAGAGCTTTGTCAAGGTAGATAAAATTGGTGGATAAGATCGGCTTCACATGTAAACATCGGCCAATCACCGATCTACCCAAATTAAGGAAATCAGAACTGATAAATCGGTGCAATTTGATTATAGAAATAATCAAATTCGGTCAAATTTAAACTGAAAACATATCAATGTTACAATAATAGAAAAAAATAGAAAAATATTTGTGCGAAAGTAGCTACTGAGCATCTTATTTTTCTGTTGCTTGCTGAAGTCTTGAGAATTTCCTTTTCTTACTATGAGGAAAAAATATTCTCTTCTGATTTGCCTTAAAATAAATTCAACAAAACAAACCCTTTACCTCCCATTTCAGCTGGAATAGGTGACTAAGAGTCAGTAATGAAAAGCAGGATGTAAAATAAATTTGTGAGCCCTCTGAAAGGATTGCCACAGCACTGTGACCCAGCTCCTTCCCTCTGGGACAAACAACTCAAGGAGCTCTGAGTGCTTTGACTTCATTACTGCCTTTTGAGTCGCAGCAGGGTAAAGAGGTTTCTTTACACGGCATGATTGATGTTTTCAAATTTAAGAGTTGGTATATTTCTGAGCAGGAGGTAAAAAGTAGCAATGATTCTTTAGGAAAGTTGTTTTGAAACTCTTCCTTTATTTACTAGGAGTTCAATATTTTAATATTAGGGAATGCTAACTAATCATAATTAGCTTTATTTGCCAAGATTCTATGTACAAACATGGACTTTAACTTAAGAAGATATTTAAAATATGTATAGAGAAAAATTTATGGAGTGTTTTTAGCCTAGTTTCTAGTGCAACTATCTTAGTAGAATTGAAATAAGGTAAAGTTAACTTACAAGTAACTTTTCAGCAAGATGTAGAAGCTTGTTTAAAGTGAATTTTTTAAAATTGATGAAAAAGTACATTGGCAGATTATTTCACCTACAAGGGAAAAATGTCTTCTTATAAATAAAATAAGACATAAAATACTTTTTTGTGTTTTTGTAAGAAAGAAGCTGTATGCAGTATTTCAAGACTTAGGATCCGTTTAAATCAGTGGTGTCCAAACTTTTTGTCACTTGGCGCAAATCTAATTTCTAAAACAATTGAAAATCACAAATAACTTATGTACCAATCAATCAATCAATCAATCGATCAATCAATCAATCAATCAATCAAATGTGCTACATCTGTATAGCACATTTCAGCAACATCGCAGTTCCAAGTCCTTTACATCATAAAAAAAACAAAATTACAATGTACAAATACAAAATGTAAAGACCTTATTTTTACCTAACTATAAACAAAGTACGCTAATTTAACTAAACAAATAAAATAGATGTTTTTTAAAGAATGAGGTGTGTACAGCTGTCATATTATTGTGCATAGCCAAAATTTTAAAAAGGATTTTGCCTGTTTGCCTTATTAAAAGATAGGCAACCAATTTGCAGATTTTGTTGGCATCCAACAGAAAGAAAAAAAATTCAGCCATAAGAACAGAATCACTTTTTGGATTATGTTTGGTGTATTTAGTCAAGTTTAATTAATTGAAAGCAGGTTTTTGTGTCTACCAAAGTTTGCTTTATAGTAAAAGTCAATAAATAAATTTACTATTTACTATGAATTTAAAGGGAAAGGTTATTAAAACATAAGTACTTTGTATTTCAACAAAATTTTTCTAACAAAACAAGATTTGAACTTGTTTGCAATAATTTTACACTAATAAAAAACAATTAATTGGTGTCAACCCCCTTTGCTTGGCAGGCTGAATTTCTGTAATCTTTGAATTGTAGTTGGCGGCAACAAAAGAATCAGTCCAGGGGCCACATATGGCCCTCAGCCCGCAGTTTGGACACCCTGGTATGTTTTGTTTGGAAACTCTCAGGATAAGTCTTGTGAAAACTGTTGAGGCGTAGAGAGTCAGAAAGTGGCGCTCACCACAGATCAACCCCTCGTCTTCTCCTAGTGGACAGTCGGTGTGGAAGTTACACACTTGGCTCTGATCGATGCAAACGTCCGAGTTTACGCAGTGGAAAGATTTTCCACACATGAGATTCAGGTCCATGGCCTCATCACCTGCAGTCACACAACAACTTCATGATTACTCAGCTTTCAGGACAAACAAGGAAAACTTTCAGTCGGTAAATGTGATCTAAAATACAAGCATTAAATGCACCACTAAGATTATATTTGACCACATTTTATAAAATTTTAAGCTGGAAAAGAGCCGATGAGTGTTTGCATATGGAAAAGAAGTGTTAGTCCTTCACACTGGATGAATAGACTTAAAGCTACATCATGTAACTTTTATTAAAAAATGTTTTTTTATATATATTTATATATAATAAAAATATATCTCATAGTATGAGACAAATAATCCCAGTGCTAATATTGCGGTCTGCAAAAATGCACCATTCCCAGTCAAAAACAACCAATCCGAGCCGGGAGGCGGGACTTAGTGCTGTTAATCACCTTCCTGTATGCTGCTCAATGTGCTAACAGTGGAAAAACAACTTAAATGCTATGCTAACTAGCATTAGTATTTACAGCTGTAGCAAAGCAGAGAGGAAGAGAAGGGGGAGAGCATGAGGATGATTGGCAGGGCTAAGACCCTCCTCCTGGATCTGATTGGTTGTTTCTGATTGAGTGGTGTATTTCTGCAGTTAGTACTGGGAGCACTGGGAGAAGACATAATGATAAATATGATGACATGATGACAATTTTAACAATTATGTTTTATAAAAGTTACATACTGCATCTTTAAATCATCCACATTTTTTCTGATGAATAATAAAATGTTCTTTCTAAATACTTGAGAAAAGTTATACAGTTTAAGACATAAAGTCACTCTGCAGGTGTTTTTGTCTTGACAACACAGCAAAAGATTAACAGACTGAACTCTGGAGGTCAGGTAATGCTTTGGTCCTGATCTTAAGATATGCACAAACAATTTTAAAGCAGCGTCTCAAATTCAGACAGCGAGCCAGATCTGGAGCCGCCAGCGAGGAAATATAGCCCCTGGCAACAAGATTTTAGAGCAGTGATGTGAAGCAGATGTTTAAAGAAACTGGGCATGGAATATCCTATCGACTGGGGAACTGGAAGAATTTGGTAATTTGTGGATTTGATCTTTCAAGTGAGGGTAACACTCAAGGTAAAAGAGAGATTTGGAGGTTTTAATTTTATGTTTGAGCACCAGATGATTTGCAAAAACATAAAATCTTACCAAGTAACTTTGGTGTAGATAAGTGTAAATATTTTAGTACACTTCAAATAAGACTAAGCTAGCTGGCAAGTAACTTTTCAGAAAAATATAGGAGCTTTTTAAAGTAAATAATTCCTTAAAATTGATGAGAAAGTACTAGTTCCACTTATAACATTGGAAAAATTCAATATTTTCCTGAAAATTTACTTGTAAGTTAATTTTGTCTTATTTCAAGAGTTCTAATATATTTGCAATAGAAACTAGACCAAAAACAGTTGGAAAGATTCTGTGTTTTTGCAGTGTACGGAGGCAAAAAAAGCAAAAAGAGTTTGAAAAAATTTATGTTGAAGAAGAAATTTCAGAAATCTTGTTTGTAGGGACACACTGACTTGAAAATTTGAGCCAATAACCAATATTTCCAGATGTTACACAGAGGTCTGGAAAAAATTAAGAGGCCATTAAAAATGATCAGTTTCTCTGATTTTACTTTTTATCGGTTTATGTTTGAGTGAAATGAACATTGTTCTTTTATTCTATGAACTACTGACAACATGTCTCCAAAATTCAAAGCAAAAATTTTGTATTTATTTGCAGAAAATGAGAAAGGGTCAAAATAACAAAAAAGGTGCAGTACTTTCAGATCTCAATGCAAAGAAAACAAGTTCATATTCATTTAGACACAACAATACTAATGTTTTAACTCAGGAAGAATTCAGAAATCAATATACGGTGGAATAAACAGGAGGTTTTCAATGGGGTTCAGTGCAGTGGGCTCTTTCTTCCATAGATGTACATTTCCCAGCCTTCAAACAGTGAAAATAAACTTAATTGATGCATAATAATGTATATTTGCTGTTTGAACCATTAGATTAAATTGCTATAACTGTTTTTAGAGGATGTCGCAAGTATTTGTGCCAGATCTAAACTGTGAGTTTAAATAAACTGGAAAAAGAAAACTATAATGAAATTATTAAACATTTTGAACAAAAAAAACTGAGCTGCAGCATAAACACAACTCACCTGAGCCACAGTCGATGAAGTCCAGAGAGTCCAAAGCCACAGTGACTTCATCTTCACCCACACAGGAAGTGTAGAGCAGAGTCACTTGAATCGGTTCATCCATCTGACCAATCACAGCTTTATAAACCTGCCATTCATTCCTGGTCAAAGGACAACAATGAGAGGTTTTTAGTCATTCATGTCTGGAAACTTCTGTAGTTAAAGTTGAAAACATAAAAATACAAATAAGATTTTTTATTGTCCTGTTTTCAATCAGTTAAGATTACAAATATTTATTATGTGACAGAATAATAACCTTTCTTTGAGGTTTTCTCAATAGTTTGCTGGAGTCTTTAATAAACAGACATAGAGCAAGAACTGGAAAACTGTCAGAATAATGCTAAAAGAACCAGTAGAGAACAATGGAAAAAGGAAGCTACATTGCAAAAATACAAAATATTACCAAGTATTGTCTAGTTTCTAGTGCAAATATCTTAAGAAACTTGAAATAAGACAAAATCAACTTACAAGTTACTTCTCAGCAAGATATAGGAGCTTAAATAATTCTTTAATGTTTATAAAAAAAGTACTTCTTGGACTGGCAGATTGTTTTCACTTATAACAAGACAATTTCCCCATGTTACAATTGAAATAATCTGCTATGGGAACCAGCACTTTTTAATAAATATTAAGGAATTATTGACTTAAAACAAGCTTGTGTCTTGTTGAAAAGTTTTTTCTTATTTCAAGTGTAATAAGATATTTACACAAAAACTAGACCAGAAAAACTCGGTAAAATTGTGTTTTAACAGTTAGAGAATGGAAAGTTGCAGTAAGCGACGTCTGCTGACTTCTTCTGTACGACATGAATGACGAGCTGAATAAATGAAAACGCAGTGTGTCTGTGTGTGTGTGTTTCATAATGAAATTGCAAAGTCCATTACCGCAGAGATACTAATAAAGCCAGCGTACCGACTTACTGTACAATCCCATCCATCCTCTCTTCTGTCCTCACCAATTACATCTAAATAAATCTCAGGCCCACATCCAGAGACACGATGCTTTTAGCTGGTCTAAAAATGACTGCACTTCAGTATCGCATCAATAGGAAATACCTGCCCATGGTTCCCAAACAATACTCAAGGGTCTGTCTGTTGTTACACAATACACAGTTCTGCCTCAAATTAAATCTTCATTTTCTTAGCTCTGCTAGCATCTGTTGACCTTGCTCTCTCTGGAGGAATGTCATCTTTCACTGTTTGAATCTGGGCGTTGTTTACTTTCATTTTACTAGAGAAGCAAAAACAAACTAATGAGCTCAGAACAACATTATTGAGACAAAGATGGACTTGTTCATGGCTACCTGTGGGTGTCTGGTCTCCTCTGGTTGAGAACCTCGGAGTGAACGATCAAATCTGACAGAAGAGGTTTGATCAAGACTGTCAGGTTGCCCAAAGTCGGACCGGACTCATAGAGAGCAACCTGAAGAATGCACTGTCTGTTGCTCCCAGGTAAGACCGGACTTATTATTTGGTGCTCACATTGCTCTGCATCAGATGGACTGAGAAGAAGAAAATGCCCTGAGGGGACAAAACAAAGAAGAAGCATCTATTTAGATGTATTTTAAACAAGAACTATTATGCAAAATCTTGCATGTATTTGTACTTCCATTTGGGTTTCTACGTTGCAAAAATATAAAATTTTACGAAGCATTATTGTCTAGTTTTTAGTACTCTTGAAATAAGACAAAACTACAAAACTTCTCAGCAAGATATGGGAGCTTGTTTTAGATCAACAATTGCTTAATATTTATGAAACACTCAAAGTAAAAAGATAGATTAATTTTGATGTTTGAGTATCAGCTGTTTTAGAGTAACTACACTGAAAAAACACAAAATCTTACCAAGTAATTTTGGTCTTGATTAGTGCAAATATTTAGCATACTTGAAATAAGAGAACTTTTACTAAGAATGATTACGTACAAAAATGTAATGAACATGTTAGTTCTATCCTAACCTGTTCAAGGAAGCATAATAGGCCACCTTTAAAACATCTTAGATCTCGCATTTGATCAAACTAAAATGAGTGAAATGCAAATCAATAATTCATCAGTGAGTCTCACCATCGGATCGGCCCAGAGAGTGATCGATTTCAGGCGTCGTCCTGGCCCTAGTGCCTTTGAGCTGCTGAGGTGAAACCACTGACCAGTCACTGTGAGTGTTGTTGTATGTGAAAGTCCAGTAGCACAACGACTCAAAATCACAAGAGGTAACTGCAACATAATCAGAGGTTAGTCATCATCAGCATGAAACGCTTTGAACAAACCTTTTATTTTCAGAGAGGAGTGATTATGCAATGAGAAACTGTGATAAAAACAAAAAATAAATTATTTTCTCCCTGAAACAGAGGATCTGTGTCAAACTCAAGGCCCGGGGGCCAAATCTGGCCCACGTAGCTTCTTATGTGGCCAAATTACATAAATAAGTTTTTCACCAAAGTTTTTCACCAATTTGCAAATTTCACACTTAATGAACAGAGCCCCACATTTTTTCTGATTTTACTGCAAATTTTTCTCAAAATTGGTCAGAAACATTGGATTTAAATCACTGCTGCCTCAGCCTTACTTGATGTCAAATTATAGTCTGTGATCGATACGGCGGGTGATTAAAAAGTCACATTTAACATCATACATTAACGCAAATATTGTAACAAATTCCTTCCAATTTAATTTCTAAATTAGCACCACAAAATCTGTGATTCTGGATGCAAAACACAAAAACAATCAAAATCCAGGAGGGACTTATTGAATGATGAAACCAACAGCTATTTATTAATATTTTAACATTTTAATGGGTTTTATCAGTACATTTTGGTACAATTGCCCCACTAAGAACATTCAGATTATTGATATGGCCCAAAATGAAAATGAGTTTGACTCCAGTGATCTAAAGTATCTTCGGGTTTGGTCAACAAGTGACAGTATGATAAAGCAGGAGAGTAACAGTATAATTGAGGTAAAGTCTGCAGTATTATGGGGAATATTTTGGTATGTTATGCTCAAAAAATAGTTAAAAGGGATTTAAAAAAACACTTTACAACCCCCAACTGCTAGACAAAAATGTGTGTTTATTTGAGCCTGTATGTATAATTCTGACCCTGATTTGTTTAGAGAAAATCTACAATAAATTCAAACTGAAGCACACAGTTTTTTGTGTGTGTTTTAGAAATTTTCTCTCTCTTTCATCATTTAGTTCTGGAAAAAGGAAGATTTAAATAATTTATAATCATCAAATTAGTTTGACGTTCGTGCCTCTGATGAGTGAATGTAAATCTTTGACCAAATCTGTAGCTAAAGTAAAAACAGAGAAAAGCACAAAAAGCAGAAGCAGTAGCAAAACAGAGGTAAAATCTATGTTGGCAAAAGTAAAATAAATAAAAACAACTTGGTCCAACTCCACAGTGAGTGGAACACTTTAAAACATCAAAACATGTCAAAAATCTAATGATTAACTAATGTTTTACATAAGATGTGCAGTTTCACCCCACTTAAACTCAGTTTGTAGCAGCCAGGCAGACAGGTCGGCTGTAAAGCCTGAGTGATTGTGAGCCTGTGGGGGGCTGATGAACAGGATCAGAGGGAAGAACTCATTCAAGATGTCATGTGATTAATGAAGAGGAAACAGCCACCATAAAACTAATAACACTAAATCCCTCTGGTTCCAGAAAAACAAAAAATAAAAAAAACCCCACAGACATACGAGACGTATCATTAAACTGTTGCTTCACAGATGCCCTCTGTCAACACTTGAAACGTCCTAAAAATATCCGCCCTCTGTTTTTCTCTCTGCTGAGCAGCTTCTGTGCTGAGTTTTCACTTAAATAAGAACTGAAACATTAACTTTTAATTCACACCATGTATATTTCATTTCGGTTTCTTGTTACTTTATCCCCAGATATGCATTTGGAATTTATTTCAATGTTTTATCTCTTCATTTTATTTATTTATTCTTATATTTGTGGGTCCCTAAATTTCAGGTCGCTTTTGATTGCATAAGGCACAAAAACGCCCTTCTGAAGGTAATATGCCAAGTTAAGCTAAAGCCTAAAAAGATTCTGCAGATTTCTCTCCAAATATGCAAAATAGACATTATAAGTATTTGTTTTTCAGTTTCAAAACTTGAGAAAACTTAGATGATTTAAATCCATTTCTGCTTTTTTTAAATTATTTTATTTAGTTCGTGAAAAGTTGCTAAATGATTAAATATACAATATTTATGTTGTAAATAACACTGTAAATGTCACTGTTTGACATTAAATCAGAATAAACTGACAGTAATATCAATATATTTGAATATATATCCCTGAGTCCTGTTTTTCTGATTAAAAATACCTTAAAATAAAATTTAAGCAGGTATTAAATACTCTTTTTATCAAGCCCACATTTCTGTAATAAAGTGTGATTTTTTTTTTTTTACATTGATTTGATGTATTTTTCTTATTTTAAATGTCATGTTTTCATTGACTGTAAGGGAAAAAAAATTCAAAATGAACAGAAATAAAGGCTTTCAAATATCTATCGGTGTGTAAATAATCTATATAATATGTTTTATTTAGTGATTAAGTTCTTGAAATAAATGAACTTTCAATAATATTTTAATTCATTGGATGTGTCTGTATGGAACAATCTAGTTTCAACACTATCCAAAATATTATGCATGTTGTGGCAAAAAAACATAAAAGATCAAATAAAAATGTGCATAAAAAACAATAAAAAGACATTAATTAGAAACATCAAAGAGTCAATATGACAAAAAAAATTAAATTAAAAATACTGATCAAAGAAAATGTAAAATCTACTAATATCAACACAACCAAAGTTACAAAAAATAAAACAAGAAAAGACTAAAACAGTGCCAGAGCTCCGGGTCAAAACGCTCAGATTCACATTCATCTAATTATCTTAAATCATCATCAAAATATTCAGTTTAACTGTCTGAACACATTAATCTTACTCTGTGTGTCATCCTCCAGGTGAGGCAGAAACTCATCTGAGAAGTTCTCATCAAACGTGTAAGAAAACGTCTGCCAGGTGTTGCTTACTGTGAGAAGAAAAACAGAGGAAGAGATATATTGCACTGTTTTGCTTTGGTTAAAAAGACAAACAACATTCTGCGTGGTTGGAGGAGAAAATACTCAAGTCAGATAAGGACTGAAGAAACGGTGCATTGAAAAACATCAATTATTAGCTAAATATATGCACAAACAGACTGAGCGCAGGGTCAGTCTTCCTTCTTCACTACTTCCATTTCCTGCCAGTAAACAAAACCTTTCGTACCCTTCATCTTCAATATTCGTGTATCACTTTATTTTCCTCTGTAAAGTTTTATTCAGATTTCCGGTTTAATTGAAGTTCATTTCATCTCTGCTTTTTGCAGAAAAACCAAAATATTTCAAACTGTTAAAAACTACTTGGAAGAGTAAAATATTAATCTCACATATAGAAGAATAAAAAACATGTTTCAGGAAGTCACATCAAGATTATGCATGCTCTCAAAATGACCATTAGTGGCTACATATACTGATAAGATTGCATGTTAAGCTGTTAAAATATGAATAAACAGCTTTCTCTGAATTTTATGAGTATCAAAGTGCGGTCGGAGGGCCATTTGTGGGCCTTGGAATGAGTTTGTGTGGCCCCTGAAAAATAGTTAAAATTTGACCTCTGGCATATGGAGCCGAAGCTGATGATATGGACAGTTTTTAAAACTGTTTTAGGGTGAGATTTCCATGACAAATTTACATCTGACAACATGAATAATTTTTCTTTCATTAGCAGATGATAGCATGACGTCATGCCACAAGCATCCAACAATGTTAGTGGAGTTTGGCAGAATTTAAAGAAATAGACACACAACTTTTTCTAAAGACTCTATTTATGTGTCTCTCTACAGCCTAGAAGGCCAAATAAAAAGTTGAGCTTGAACTAAAATAGATATTTAAATCATTTAATGTGCATAAATAGACATACCCTTTCCTGCTAGGCTAGTTAGGATTCCTAAAATTAATATTTTACATGTTGTTTAGCAAATTATACATTATAAACCCTCAAAAATGAGAAAAACTTTGAGCTGCTGACTGAGAGTGATGGCCTGGACTCTGGACACGTGATGTGATTTCGTCATGCTAACTGGCATGACGAATGGACCAAAGAGGACAGAGAGGATTACATCTCAGTGCCGCTGCCACTTCAATCTGGCGCTGACCTCTGAATAGTAGCATGACTGTTTCTCTGCTGCCTGTAAGGCGAAGGTCAAACAAGTCAAGCAGAACAAACTGAGGTTTTCAAGAACAGCGGTTTTCCTTTCTATCCTAATCGGTTAGAGACATTAATGATAAGGAGGTGAAAGGCGGCTGAGCTATTCATTGACAAATATGGAATGAAAGCTGCCATACAGACTGCTGAATATCTTAAAAATAAACTGGAAAATTTCAAAGGTCTAAAAAAAGCGGGATAAACATTGACAGACTTTTATTGCCATAAAACCCTTTAGCAGTGAAGCTGCTCTACAACTTCTTTCTTTTCTAACACTTTCAGTAGAAAAAAACAAACACTTTTATACAAAGATATCACTTACAACACCAACAAATGTGATGAGCACTCAAGGCTTTTAAAAAGTGAACAAACATCCAGCTCTTTGTTGCTTTCTAAGACCAGAACACTGTAAAACATATGTAGGTGGTTTAACTTGAAAATGAAAGTTTACCTGCTGCCTTGGAAATAAAATTTAAGTCAACAAGAAAATCGTTTTGGTTTTAACTCAGAAATTAAAGTTGATAAAGTAGATTTATCAACTTTAATATGAGAGACAAATTGTCTAAACATTGTTTTGTGAGTTCATTAATCTTGAATTGTGAGTTTTAATTTAATCATATAATTATTTCACAATATGCAAGAAAAATCTGCACTCATCTAATTAGAGCCACATTTCTCTATTGTCAGATCAATGTAGCGCACTTCCTTCTCAGGATATTAAAACCTGCTGCTAAGCATTCTGGGAAATAGTTCCCACTCCTGTCTTTTTCTGCAGTCAGTTTTTTAAGTGCTAACCTAAAATTTCTAGTTTATTCAACTTTTGGATGGTTGACAAAATTAATTAACACAACTTACTGCTGTAAGTTTATCTTTCACAAACTCACACATTTAGGCTCAACATCTAAAAACTCACTGAATTTATTTGACTTTAAAGAAACTATTAAATATAAAAATTATCCACCCACTTATATCAATTGTATTTATTTTCCGATTAAATGAAAACAACAATAGTTCTTAGCACGCAAGCAAAGCATTACAAGCAAGCGAAATAGTACAACAAATAACAGTTCTCACCAACTGAGACTCGGTCACGGCACAGAGCCGTTCAAAAGAATCGAATCGCTCATGAATGACTCACCAATACTCTCAACAAGTATTTCTTGATTTCCTCCAAGCATATAATCTTTAAGTTATTTGCTTTCCACCGGTATCTTCTGCTTTACTTTTGAGTGACCCGGTTTTAAGCCACTCATCTATTATTTTTTAAGCTAGCTTTAGCGTTGCTTTGTGAGCTGACGTCACGGCTAACAAACGGTCGTTTACATGCAGTACCTAGCAGACCACTAAGGGGCGCCCACGGACCACATTTTGAGAGAGGCTCCTCTAAATTTCTCCTTGTATCTATCCGGAAAAATTGGAACAACTCACAAAAATTGCTGGAGAATTTATCCAATCAAAATGTTGGATTCGTGCTTTTGGGACAGAAATTGGGCAGTTTTAACCAAGTTCGGACCCATCGACCCAGAATATGGTAAAATAATAAAATTACATCATTTAAAAATGTTGACTTCAGGCTCAGTATTCACAGATTCACCTATTGGTGGGCTATTTTTTTATACATTTGTGTGGGAAATTTGCATGTTTGTGGATTTTTCTGTTTAGTTCACTTGATTTCACAGTGAATAATGAGTTTGTTCATTAGCCTTGAAACTATAAGAGAGCTAGCAGAAATTTGTGTCAGTTATGGAGTTTCTCATTTAAAATATTTTAAAACGCTTTTAAACATAAAGTTAGGCTTAAATTTTTTGTAGTCCTGACAGATTTAGATTTAAGGTAACTTGTTACCCTGACTTAAATCTGGCAGAGAATATGTGGAGGGAACTAAATATTAGGGTGAAGGTACAGAGGCTGTCACTGAAAAAACATTCTAAGAGTTGACTGCTGTAATAAGAAAATCTTTTAAAAGAAAGTATTTTCAAAAATTAAACCCATTTCTACAATGTCTTCTTATTTTTGATTAATGTCTGTCTCATTTCCAATCCTAAAGAAACATATTTGTTGAATCAAAGTATGTTTTAAAAACATGAGTGTTAAATTATTTGGTGACTTTGTGTGTAATTTCACCCACCTAGATTTTCTTTATTCAAATATTACATGTTTAGTAATCCTGGCCATCATTCCTTCTCTTTTCAACCGATTCTTTTGAAACTTTAACAGCAGGCTTTTGTCACTTTAACCCATTTTATTGAAGTTAATCAAACCCCATCATCACCCATGTTGGGTTAAATGAATTCTAACTCAGTAAACATTTGACCCAAGAATCAGTTAACAAAACTACTTTGTGTTGCTTTTCAACCAGTAGTTTTAGCAGTTTAGAAAAAAGAAGCTAATCAATAAATATGTTGATTAGCTTATTAGCTTCTTAGGGTAACTGGCTGTTGTCTCTTTATATATACAGACATGTAAGAAACAAACTAAAACATTCACAATTTACTCTTTTGTTACATTGATTGCTGATCAAAGAAATCATATCTAATGAAACTTCATTAATGTTTTAGAAAATTTATGAGTTTCCTCCCCGCCACCTTGGACTGGAGATAGTGCACGTTTAGCACTGGTTATGTCTGTTTTTACAGCTGTAGAAACAAATCTAGAATCCTGAGACTGGTTTTGTTTTGACTCCAAATGTTTGATGGACCAGCCAGAGAAAATAACTACGTCTGACTCCTTATCCAGCACTACAGACAAAAAAATAGCAAAATCCATCATTTATGCACCATCAGTTTTAATTTAATAACACCATTTCAACATGATTCCTTCAGTCTAATGTTATTCTTCAGGGTCAGGGCATGGAGTGTTCTGATAATGAAAGTAATACTCAAAAATTTAGTTTTGGTGTAAACTGAAATAATGGACATGTTTTTCTCTGGAGGTATTTCATACAATCTGCTTTGTAGATTCAATGTAGAGATAAAGAAAATGGCTGGTCAGCCGTAAAGAGGTTTTGCAATTATTAATGGTTGTTTAAAATATTATTTGTTTATTAAGCTCCCTGTAGTAAAATATCTGAGTTAAATAATGTAATGTGTGGTTTTCTGGTTGGCGGTTTTTGGACAGAATGTGATCAAAGAAAAAATGCTGGTCTGGAGCAGAAAATACAGAAAAGTAAATGCTGTAAGAATTTTAGTACTTTGAAGTGTGATTTTTGTCAAAAGCAACCATTTAGATCTGTGGCAGATTATAGACAGACATGGCTAACCACAGACTGTATTAAATACATACCCTGGGTGCCAGTTTGTTAGGTATCCAGGCTGCCATCTCTGGTTGAATTTTCTTCTCCTACTTATGAACTCAAATTGAGAGTTAGAGAATTTGCTATTACTACATTTATGTTGTGAGGCCATTATGTTTTACATTTACAGAGATGACTCTGCAGTCATTGTGTGTATTATAAAGTTTGTCATTGTCAGAAAAACAATCATTGTATCTTGGATGTGAACAAAACGAAGGAAACTGGACTGGAGATGCAACAGTAAAGCTATTAATAAGAAGGAGAATAGCTAATTTTACAATAAATTTTTCTCATGTTATAGGTGAAATAATCTGCCAGAGGAACTAATATTTTTTTTCCATCAATATTGAGGAATTATTGACTGAAAACAAGCTCAGATATCTCACTGAATGTTACTCATAACTTACTTGTGACGTGGAGTTTCATAAGCAGAAGCTTCTTAAAGAGACAGAGGCCCAATTTCATTGCGTTAAATTACAAAGTCTAATTTCCTTTAAGTCATATAGCACTGAAGATAACATAGTTACTTTAATATGCTATAAAATGGTACTATGTGATTGGAAAATACACAGTATTGTCCCTTTAATTTGAACTGTACTTATGTTCTGAATTAATCTCCACCGTGTCTTTGCTACAGGAGGCCGTCCTGACTTCCTGTGTCATCTGTGGTTTATTATTAGCATGACAGCAAACATACTGAACACAACCACGTCTAGACGGTGGTTGGAGTTAATCTGTTATAATCTGTGTCTACCAGATTCACCAGCTCTTCCCAGTCTGTGGTTTCCCACATGGAGTGTGTGGAAACTGGTTGTGCTTCACTGTGGCTGCATGTAGAGACACCCGGTACAAATATAACAAATCTCTCTGTTCCCTATGGGGCCGTCCACAACCTCAGGAAATGCAGCAGGAGAGGAGTCCAGAGCAACGTAATTGAATTTACCAGAAATTTTAAAGAAGGCCACAGGTTTTTAAGTCTGCTGCCCTGCTGTGAGTGTGTATATGTTCTCACAGGCAGTGTCTGCATCAGTATGTAAACACAGATGGAAATAATGCTGCTGAACTTCTTTGGGAGATAATAAGGCCACAGAGCTACAGGTACCAGTTCAAAATCTGGGCAACACATGTCCACGTTTTCACAGAGATTTAAAAGTCAAAAGATTTTAAAATACGTGAGTTACTCTGTATTTCCTGCAAGCTTGTTTATCCTTAAATGTGATGAATCCATGCAACCTGAAACAAGTAATCATGATTAATTGATCATTTAAATAATTTTCAAGTCATTTAGTAATCGATTAATCGTGAACTGGAGTACACAGACTCAGATAAAGACAATTTGCTGAAAGAACATATTCAGAGCTGTAACCAAGCCAAAACTGTACAAAATATGTACATACAGATTTTGTATTTAAAATAAAAAGCGATAATTGGCTGTTAATGTGTTCTAAATAAAAGTCCTCAGCTGGAAGTTTTAGCTTCATCTAGTCCAAATTATGTAAAAATAATTATATTAAGCACAATTTTCTATCCAATTATTAATCTATTAATCCAAAAATAGTCAAAAGATCAGCTCTTCACTATAATGATGTTAGCTTTCACATGTTTTAGCTGCAGATGCATCCTCTGCTAAATGATAAAGTGTTCACTAAATTAATGCTGTTGTTGCATTTTAGGCGATAACATTTTTATTTTCTTATTTTAGAAAGGAATTGAATTATTTGTTTATTTGCATCTTTTAGTGTATTTCTAATATTGTATGGAGGGATTATTTGTTTGTAAACACTGGATGCACGCGCAATTTGACTGCAGGAAGAGCAGGGCCGCCTTTAAACACTCGTTTGTTGCCATGGTTACCCGGATTTATCTTGCCGTCTTAACATTAGCTAGCATGTTGTCAGTCAGTGGACTACATCTGTTCATCGCAGCGTGATAAAATAAGTTTTGCTACTAATTTCACATTATTGAATGAGATGAGTGTTGGGGACAAGAAGCATTAAATGCAGGTGAGTCAATAAATGACGAGAGAAAATGCCCCAAACGTCGGATATTAGCTAGCTAGCTGTTTTGTAAAAACTGAATAAAATAACTCAGTGCAGAGCATCTGGAAAGGCCGCAGTATGTACAGCCGGTAGACGTGAATCTGAGCCTCTAGAAGTGATTGCAACTGTGGAGTTATGAGCAAATTAAAGTTCTCTTTTGAGTATCCATCCATCCATCCATCCATCCATCCATCCATCCATCCATCCATCCATCCATCCATCCATCCATCCATCCATCCA
>CAEFZY010002848.1:0-13841 GCA_903066815.1 Brachyrhaphis roseni
ATATATATATATATATAAACACACAAAATTACAGCTTCTAAAGAAAATGTATGGAGAGATTTAAAGAAAGAGGTTCAATGAGGAGCACCAATGACCCTTTGGAAAAGAAGATTTTATTATATGCATAGCGAAAAATTACTGTAAAAAAATCCCATATTTTACATAAATGCATTATTGCAGCTGACATATAAACTGCTAAACAGATGCCAACCGTCTATGTCTAAGTTACCCCCTTCAGTACCAGATGTGTAACATTTCACAAGTTCTTTTTCCTCCACATAATCCAGAAAATGCAACTGCCAAGTACATTGTGGTTAACGGTTCTAAATTTACTTAAATTACGTGTCCAAGGGTTATTTTTTTAAAAAAGGATGACATGCAGGGGCAGAGAATACTTATGTCTAATGGCATAAAAAAACATTTAAAAAAAAAGCTGGAGCTGCAAATTAAACTAAGCTCGTTAGCCCATGAAAATATCCAGACTGCCAGCACTTCACATGAAAAATATAAATATTACACCAGAAATATATCAGGGTAAGCAAATGTTCTCCTTCCCCCAAGTAAAGCCCTATCGTTAAGCATCTTAGTCTGCACAAACCAAGCCTGAGGCTGTCTATTTTATATTAAAACGGCTCAGTCAGTCAGCTGGTGAAATATATGATTCTTTCTTTTGTTGCTCTGCTCACATCTTTGATGAAAAAGTGAAGATAGCCAATTAAAGTAATGTCTCCATAAATCTATTGGCTCCAGTTAAGCGTGGCTGTATCTCAAAGAAAAACAGACAGATTGTAAAAAAAAAAAAGATAAGAGAGAGGAGAGCAAAGAGAGGCAGAGCCACCCCAAAGGAAAGAGGTGAAACGCAGAGAGAGAGAGAGAGAGAGAGAGAGAGAGAGAGTGGTCTTACCTCCATGGCCCGCAGCAGGCAGCAGTCCGGGGAACACGAAGGCATTTTTGGAGTGAGTCTGTCTCCGCAAAACTCACAAGCACACAGTCCACCTTAGACCGAAAAATGCTGCCGCTTTTCTCTCCAGAGACTACAGGAGAAATATGAATTAAGGCAGCTGACAGCTGAGTTGCCTATGTTACAGCTAATACCTTAGTGTATCCCAAGGCCGCTTGCTGTATCAAGAAAGGAGAGGGAAAAAAAAGAGAGAGAGAGAAAAAAGATGAAGAACAGTCTGGTTCAAGTAAAGCCGGCGTGTGCAGTGGCACACGGGCAGTAACAGTCAGCGGCTGGATGGCAGCAGGTACAGCGCAGAGCTCCCAGTGCCGGCTCAGTCTGACAACTATCGGTCTTCCTCTCCTTCCTTCCCGCTCCCTCCCCCTCACAAAGGGTTACAGCCTCAGCCACGGGCTCCGAGGCGCACCGAATCAAACCACACACTCACCAACCAATCATAAAGCTCCAGCGGGCTGATGTAATCATTCCCACACAGACCTGAGCACGCAGAGGCGCACACACGCGCGCACACACCCTCCCTGAGAGGCATGCACACTCCAGCAGACACACAGACGCACAGTCATACACAGACACCGCCAACTTTTTCAGAGCCCCCTTCAAGCTCTCTGCCTCGGTTTCTTTTTAGACCTTGATGCATGAGGGATCATTTGAGAAGGGCGTGGGGCTGAGAGGAGCAGCTGGGGGAGGAAGAAAAGGAAGGAAGGAAGGAAGGAGAGGGGAAAGTTTGTTGCTTCTCCTGCCTCCAAGTTTTTTAAGCGAGAACTTCTTGGCTTGTATGCTCTTCACCTCTCCTTGTTCTCTCTCTCTCTTTCTCTCCAGTCCTTCTATTCTTCCCTTCCTGCTGTTTAGCTCTGACTCAAAGCAAATACAATTAAGCCAAAGTGGAGAACGACACACACACCCCGTGTGTTCAGGCGCCTTGAACTTTTTCACGTTTTGTCACACTACAAAACCTGGGGTATTTCATTGGGATTTCTTGTGATAGACTCACACAGAGCAGCGTAGGCCTGTGTAGTGGTAGTGGAAATAATCCATGGATTTAAAACAATGTTTAAAACGGAAAATAAAGACAAAAGTGTGAGCTTCAGCTCAGCATAAATGCAACTGTTTGTGTGAAAGCCGCAGACTATATAGCCCAACCACAAAGCAAGGTTGGGCTATAGAATAATGTTCCAAGACATAAACATTGCATGAGGCATTGTTCAATCTGTCACTAAATGGAATGAGTATGACACATCTGCAAACCTACAAAGACAGAACTGTCCACCTAAACTATATGTGAAAGGAGAGCATTAACCAAAGGAGCAGCCTAGAAACCAACGGTAATTCTGGAGGAGCAGCAAAAATCATCAGATTGGCCTGAAAAATCTCTTGACAACACAGCTACAGGGGAAGTATTATGTGTTTTCCAGTCATATTGTATCATTTTATAGTACAATCAAGTAATGATGTACTTGACTTAAAAGAAATTTGACTGCGCAATTTAACACCTTGAAATTGGGCTTTTGTCTCTTTAAGAAAATCTTGCTCTTTCCAGTCTGCAGCCTTAATGAATTTATCACAACATTGTTCCTCTATTAATCCTTTTCCCACAATTTTACCAGCGTTGCACTGAGGAATAGTTTAAAGGAGTTCAGCAGATGTGCAGTTCCACCAGGTGTTTGCTATTTGCTGCTGACTAGTCTGAAGGAACTGAGTGGGGGCGTAGCGGGGAGCTTTGTGTGGCTCTGTGGCTCAGAGGAGGAGCTGCATCGCCTAGAAGGAGGTGCTAGAACCAACCAGACATTTTGCTAAATATTTGACATGGGAGATTAAAGAATTTCTCAAACACACATTAAATAATCAAAGCAGATTCTTTTTTTTGATGAGGAAATATAAGAGCTTTACATGATGTTGCATCATGACATGATGTAAAGCTCAAAAAAGTCAATTTTACATAACACTGCCCCTTTAAGAATTTTGAACTCCACAAATGTGGTAAAATAATAACAATAAAAAAATCACTGTTGAAAGAACCTCATAAGAACTCAGCATGCCACCAGTCATGTATTCCAAATAAACATATGGAGGGAGATGGTTTAGTCAGATAAATCAAAAACAAAGTAAAACACAATTTGTGGCTAAAATAACGGTCACTGCACATCACTCTGATCACGCCATTCTCAGAGGAAAACATGACAGTGACAAATAAAAAACTCCTCACTTCCTTAAGCAACTGGCATCTGAAAGAAGCCTGTTTAGAAATTGCCATGTTTTTTAAGATTGGTATATGTATTTGTGTGGTCGTGATTGCTGCGACGTGGAGTCAGCCGTTCAGTTTACTAACAAAAGACTAAGAAGAAGTTGTAAATAGGTTGTTACTGTCACTTTTATGTCACAATAAATACCACAAAATACAATACAATACAAATGAATGCTTTCTATTTCTACTTCTGAAAAAAAAAAAAAAAAAGATGTATCATTTTCTTTCTACTGCAACAACTTTATGTTAGTCTGACACACAAAAGGACATAAAAATGTATGGTTAATGTGAAAATTGAGAATGAGTTCTAGGGAGTATCCGTACTTTTTCAAGGTCCTTTATGCTCCTTTTAAACTCAGATATTTAACACAGCAGCAGTGAATGGGCCAAAGTCTTGACATGCCATGTCTGGAATAAAGTTACAGCAACTTGGCTGTGTTCATTTGTCAGGAGAAGGTGTGTACATGAGTGAGTGAATAGTATTTAGAAGAAAAAAAAAAAAACTTTTCAGAAATTGCGAAATAGTGGCAGCACAGGTAGTAACACAGATTCCACTGAATTTCCTTCAGCAGGAAGCTCTGGAGAGAGATGCTGGCAGAAACAGAAAAGGTTCGAGGCTAAGAGAAAGAAGGTTGTAAGAATGAGCTTGCACTGAGGCACGTATGTGTCTCAGTGCATGTGCATGTATGTGTGTGTGTTTCTGGGAGACAGTGGGACAGGGGAGAGACTGACACAGACGGCTGTGAGAAACGAAGGAAAATGAGTGGGAAGAAGAGGGAAGTGCGAGCGAGAGACGCAGTCTGGTGACACACTGCAGCAAAATGCGGAGCATGAATGCCGTCCACTGTTAACCACATATCTAGCCTGCACAGCTGCGTTCCTGCCCACCCCCTCTTTGCCACGGCACTCACACTAGAACGGACACCCCCACACGCACGCACACACACTCCCAGGTCTTTGTCACCGCTTCTCAGGAAAGGGGGAAAGCCCAAGCAAGGCTGCAGGGAAGACATTGCAGCATACATTCTAAAACAATCTTTTATTCAGTTCTGTTGAGAGAAAGTAAGACACATTTTTCTTATCTTTTGAGAAGAAAAACAATCATAAAAACGAAAGTTTGGTGGCAATTTTCTATAAGTTTAAAGAAACAGGGACCTAATTTATCATGGCAGGCTCAACTAGATTAACATGAATTTTAATTTAAAATAACACCAAGAATTGCTGCAGTGCAATACACGCATCTTTATATTAGTTTTTCTAAAATTAAGGCTGAACTGTTGCCACTGTGACCTAAAAAAAGGAGAGCTCATGTTCAGGATCTGATCCTTCTGCTGTCATGTATAACAAATCAGACAGGGATCTGCAACAGGTACGACAGAGAATAACTGAATAACATACAACTAAAAACATATGGCTCATAAAAACCTTTTGATCTGTTTCCTTTTATGTCGATTAGCTAATATAATTATGCAATATAAACACAAATTTACATGTAAGCAAAGTCATACCTTCCCAGAGCAATCTATCAAGCAGGAATTGGTTGTGTATTATCATGACAGGCATTCTGCAGCTGCAATAATGAACTATTTAATTTCTTGGACACTCTGTGAAAATGTAATACTGTTGAAATACGTATTATGTAACTGTAATGCAAAAAGAAAGAGATGAAACTGGCAAATAGAGACATGAGCGGTGGACAGAAAAAATCAGGACAGAGTGTAGGCAGCAGGCGGTAGGAGTTAGCAGAACATAAAAGATGTAATTGGCCACCATGAAGTCACCCACGGGTTTGTTGAAAAGCATTTTGAGGGCTAATTTTGGAGAAAAGGTCGATTTTGGACAATTGTCATGCCTGTGGAAATTTCCAGTTGATAGCATTAGTTTTATTGAAGAAACATGCTTTGTGTTAAGATGTCCTGAGGTTACTGAGTTCATTTTGAACTCAATAGCACTTTGAACTGCCTTTTTGCTGAAAATGTGCTATATAAATTAAATTACCTTACCTTGAGTTGAACAGGCTGGTCTACTCAGATCGTCCAGCTTGTGTAAAACTAAAACAAGTCTATCTTTTACAATGCTTTAACTCCAAATTAGACTTGCTTGACCTGAGCTGATTGATGACTACTGGCCTGTATGCACCATACCTCGTGCTACTAGCTTGTGCTAACTGAAAGATCCTATGGTGTAGAAATCATAACTGCAGGAAAAAAGCTCTTTGCAACATTGATGATTAAGTCAGAGGAACCACTATGCATCCAAGAATCTATTTAAAATGAAACTGTCTTTACAAAGGAAACATGCTATCTGTTTCCAATTTGTCAAATGTTTGGAAGACTCATTGTTCAGGTATAAGTCTGGAATCCCTTCATAATAACGTCAGAGACTGATGTTTACAGCCAGAATCAGTAGGGACACACAGATATGAGAATTTGGGACAATATCAATATCCAATATCAATATTGCTGTTAAAGACGATAACTGATATTTACAGGTATTATGTATATATGTATATGTATTTTATATAAATTTTAGTACACTTTCAACAATTTTGAAAAAAACAAACAAACAAAAAAAACACAGCTCACTTCACTGCTGCTTTTCTGCTTTAGTTTAACTTCCGATAATCCTGCAGCGCATCAATATCATTGTCACATGACCAAACAAAGACCACATGACCAACCTCCTCACCTGCCCCTCCGAAGAACACTGGCAACAAAGACGAAAATAAATATTGATTGTTAGATTTATTTATCAAACCTATATAAAATGTTTTAAAACAACTGATATTGGCTGAGTAGCGTTGATATATGTGCATTGCTGCTAATTAGACATAAAAGACATCTTAAAATGACTCTCCAATAATTTTGCCCTACAACAGCTCCTTATACACAGTGTGATGCTGCTGACTCTGTTTCTAAGAAATAATTATTGATCGAAGAAAAGATAGTTTTGAAATTTGGAATCTGCTAAAATCCATGTTGGGGAACCCAAAAAAAAGAAAAGAAAGTAAAAGAAATTGGTAACTGTAAATTAGTCACAAATCTCTTTGTTCCTTATTAGTTTTGAGCCTCTCAGAATTACACTGAAATTAAAGGATCTGTGTGAGAAATACAGAGTTGATATACATTACATAACCAACATGTGATGAAACTATATTTTGGGCGGCAGAAAAACATAATTTTAGATGTTTGATGTGCGTCTCTAAATATACAACACAAGGGGGAAAAAATCACTTGTGGCAATGTGCATTTTTCACAAATTATTCAATTAAAACTGTAACCCTACTTGCAAATGTTTAGCTCTCTTGTCGCTGAGAAGGTTTTGATGCATACATCTGCAATGGATGGAATATATATATATATATATATATATATATATATATATATATTCTCATAAGTTCATTAAAACACAGAACAATGTTACTGTGTACAAAGTGGACTCAGAAGAAGCAGAAATGTGAAATCTGACAAAAATGTGACCTTTAACAGGCAGAAGTAAGATTTCAATTCTTTAGCAAAAAAAAACTTTTCTTTTCATGCATATGCGTGCGTCATGGGTTCCTTTGCAAGGTAAGAAAAAAAAAAATTAGATGACCACATCGCTGCACACAGGCAAGCAAGTAAGCAAGAAAGGAAAGATAATTTGCTGCTTTTAAACAACTCCTCATTTAGCTGGAAGAGCAGAGCAGGGCCACTCAACCACTCTGATGACTCAGGTCTGATAACTACCCTGTGATGTAATGCCTCAGGGAGAAACTGAAAGCTTCAGGCAGCACACAGACACACACACCCTCCATCAGACACGCAGGCACCCCGATGTGCAAACTCACACATCAACACTTTTAAGGTAAATAGACCCACTCACCCCGCAGGATTGAACTGCATTTTACTAATTTACTAATCCATTCCTCACACTGGCAGAGAAATAACACAGCAGGACAGGTGGAGGACAAGCACAGGCAGACAAAGAGATACTGTTTTGTGTGTGTGCACCTCCAGCGGCCAGCTCACATTCACATCAATCTTTTTGTCTCTGACTATATAAATAGCTACACTGGTATTACGTTCACATTACAAGCCATTACATCAGATAGAAGTTACTAAAAGACTATTGGCCATTAGGCATACTCTTCAGGAGCCATTAGACACAAATGATGTGAAGCATTTGAAAGCAACCTGTAGAGCAGCTGTGTTAGCGAGAGGAGTCTCTTTTGGCTAAACAGTGGAGGGTTAAGAGAGGAACAACACTCCAAACCACAGTTGGAGCCAAAAATAGACGTTTTAGATAGAGTCTCCAGTGTTCATCCACATAGCCATATTCAAATTCAGGACTGATGCCTGCACCAGTGTGACCTTTTTCTGGAGAAGTGAAACAAAAGAGGAATTATATTTCATTAGTCTGTCCAGGCAGGGACTTTCTAATCACAAGATAGTCTTTCGTTTATGCTATTTCTGGCCTGACCAAATCATAAACACAGGCCTTAAATGAACCGGAGCTGCCTATGACCAGAACATCTGTTTTTTGAAGAATAGGGATGTAACAAGTGGCATAAAACCTTGTAAAATTAAAACATTCATGACAGTAAAGTATGTCTCATAAGCTATTATGAATGCTGGATATGAAGGATTGTAACATTAACAACCTATTTGAGACTGGTGTTTTCAGGAAAAACAACGAGCAGTTCCTGAAAATACCTTGATTTTGTTAGAATGCATCCAACAAAGTCAAGTAATAACTGCACCATGCGTTGAATTAGCCAAAAATTGGTAAAATTAATAATGAAAGGGGGGGGGACATAGCTCGCAAATCATCATACAGTGCAAACACTTGCACTTGAAAATTAGCATTTGGAACCTCACAGAGAACCATTATCCATGTCTTCTCCTCTCAGCTACTCCAGACTAGCGGCAGCAGCAATTAGCAAACACCTGGTAGAACTGGAGTCTGCTGAGCTTATCATACAAACCATTTCTCAGTCCACCGCTCATACGAACTGTTGCTAACAGCACAATGGGAAGCATTGTTGTGATGATGTGCTGAAGGTGGAGAGTTGAAAAGAGCAGGCGCTTCTTAAAGAGACAGAGGCCAATTTCAAGGCTTCAAATTATGAAGTCCAATTTCTTTTAAGTCATATTTAGTTGTTATTTTTATAACAACCGAAGGTAGCACAGTTACTTGATTGCGCTATAAAATGGCACTATTAGCCTGGAATATACATAATACCACCCCTTTTGAGACATTTAATCTTTTCACAGGTCATCGGTCTCTCATGTACTGCAGAGTGAACATTTTGCTCTACCAGCCGCCTCTGCTTTTCCAAACGTCTGCATGTTTCCAGAAAAGAACTGGAACAGTTGATTGTTGGATTTGGCACACACAACCCATGTTGGCCCCCCAAATTCCCACTAACAAGTAACTTCCATAAAAGCCCTCGCTGACTGTAATGCTGTGTGTGGTCTGGGCTGCCCCTGGAAATGTCCCAGATGATGAGATAGAGACACAAAAACCTGAATGGGCCTTGGACAATTGGCTGTCCTCACTTAGCGCCTGCAGTCAGCAGGAGTGGGAGACATGGGCCAAGAAAACTCTGCTGACTCATGAGGAAGACCCACTGAACTGTCTACTGTCATCTAATGACAGCGTCAAATTGGGACCCTAGTTACAGAGGCCTGTCCAAACTCCGTGAACCACGAAAAGGCTCAGCGAGTTTAGTGATATCCTTATGAATAAAGTGATTAAATCTAGATTTTTTTTCCATTAACTTTCCAGCAAAGGGTGTCCAATCTCCAGTTTGTATCACCATCACTACGGAGAGTCAATAAAGAGATCTGAAGGAAGTGGAAAGATGGATGATGGCAATTCAGAATACGTGTGGGAGTGAACAACATTCTTGTTAGTGCTAAGCTAAAAGGCAATTTTATTGCATTCAATCTTCTCTTGTTCAAAAATACTTAGACAAATCAAACTTAACTGGTTAATTCTAAATACATCACAAATATTTTGAAACAAAGCTTTAATATGTAAAAGCACAAGAAAGAAAACATTCTAGTTGAGTCTGAGAGGTTAAGGTGCTCCTACAGGAACTTTGAATCTACATCTATTTCAGATCGGTTACACCTATAGATATATATATCTACAAATATATATCTATATTTGTAGATATTCTACCGATATATATTTACAGGAACCTTCCTTTCACTGACTGCCAGCAAAGCCTGGGCAGCAAATGTTCTCTCAGACCACTGTTGATCTGAAGCCATTGTCCAATTACAGCAGGGTGGGGGTAAAAGGACGGAGACATTCTAATTGGGCAAACAAAGAGTGACACTGCTGACGGGATTTCATGAATAGTGTGTAAATGGTCCACCTGCTCTATTGCGAGTCCTTGTAGTTGTTGTGTGGTCACAGATTGAATTTAACCATAACAAGCTTAAAACCATGCAATTGTGAAATTGCATTGTAAATTGAAACAAAAAATGTATGTTTTACTGCACCAGAAAAAGTCAGCAGAACCAAAAAAGCAAAGACACTGACTATTTTACCAGATATTTGGTGTAGGGCAAGGTTCTCTTTGCCAAAAAGAAACAGAACCATAATAAGATATGAAATCTTCACACATGCATAATTTTGAACTATATTTTTAAAAGATGGTACTTTTTTTTAACAACATTAAACAATACTTCGTCAGACTTTTTCTTTTCTTTTTGCTACGTTTCCATCTCGGTTATATTAAAAGGTGGTGCTTTGACCAAAAGGCAATGCAGCTATTCAAAGACTGAAAATGTCTTAGTAAAAGAATCGCTCATTTAACAAATGCTTTATTGTTAATGCATCTCGCTGTAGGACATTGTCTTAGTCATAAATCCTTAAATATTAATACAACTTATAACATATTTTTTTATATTTCTAGTAGATCACTTTCTCTCCCGTTCTGCTAAATTCCTGCTTCCTACTTTCCTTTCTATCCGTTCACAGCAGCAGTTTCAGAAATCTGAGCTGTCCTACTTTTCCCAGACACAGTAAGAGAGACATAGAAGGAGTGAACCAGAGAGAGAGGATGGAGAGAAGGCTAAGAGAGAGGAAAATGCAGTCTCCATGACCTACATGAGTGGAAGCTGTGTTCAGTTCTGGCCAGATGAAATAGCTACAGGCAGCAACACATAGCTGTCTTTGTGAAACACTCGAACACAAGCAAATACAGACATTTGAATATTCAAAGCTGTATGAAAACTCGTGAGCACAAAAATTATTAAAGAAGATGCTTAAATACATTATGTATTAAACTCGCCATGCAAAATCTCCAAATGTACAAATATATCCACGTAAATAATAAATAATTACTCTTAATTCGTTTTAATAATTCAAATAATTCAGCTACAACCTTTAATCTCTCAGGTCTTCAAATTAGTGGCAGCGCAAGTAATGGATACTCAAAGTTTCACGTGGGAATATTATAATTTTAAGCAGGAACCAGGAATGGGCAAATAAAGATACACATTTCATTTTCCCATCCAATAAACAACATCCAGTCATTGGGAGTGATGTTGATTGCTGTTACAGATAAAGACTGAAGAAAAAAAGTGGTAAATACTTTTCATGGTTTACTTCTATAGTAGTACCTGCACAAAACTAATCTAACCACACACATCGCCCTGAAAACACCACCTCCATGGCGACACATGGTAGCGATGTCATGATACTGTAGAAATGTTTGCCTTCAGTACGGACAGTGAAACTTGTTAGGATTGATGGGACAATTGATGTGGGCAAATAGAGGAAAAGGCTGGAAGAAAACGTTTAATAGAATGCGGAGTGTTGTCGATGCCTGTCTGCGGTGACTGGCTTTCAGAAAAAGAATGTCAATTTGCCAGTTAAACATGGTGGTGTTACATGATGGTCTGCAGCTGCTCTGCTGCCTCAGAATCTAGATGACTTGCTGTATTTGATGGAATAATGAATTTTGCTTTTGACCAAATAATCCTGATGGAGAATAGCCAACAGGCTGTGACCTTAATCTGAAGTACCCTAGGGTTATCCAGCAGCACAATGATCCAAAGCATGCTAGCAAGTCTGGAATAAATGGCTAAGAAAAAGGTTTTGATGCGGCCAAGTCAAAGCCTTGACATATTTCTGACTGAGATGCAGGAGCATGATTCTTAGCTGGTGATTTGTGCCAGAAAACTGTAGAATGTGGCTGAATTAAAACAATTCTAGGAACAAAAATGGGCTCAAAACATTGAACAAAACATTGAGAACAGCATAGAAGATTCATTTGCAGTTAGGGTAAACTCTTGATGGCAATCATCACTGCCAAGTGCCACAACCAGTTGATAGGTTTAGGGAGAAAATGTATTTTCACGTAGGGCCAGGTTAATTTGGGCAGTTCCTTCCCTGAAACTAAAATTTGTTTGAAGATCAGAAACATGTGAGCCAGACAGAAACAGAAAACGAGAAGAGACAATGGTACAGAAACATTTTTAAAGCTTAGCATCTTCAACTCTAAACATTCAGCATTTCTTTCATTAATAGGTATTGCAATAATTAATGCAATTCGCCAGAATTGCATTGTGTTCGATGCAGTTTTTGACTTTAGAGTAATGTAGCGTCTTGGTGACAGGCGAAGAACATTTTGCACCACAAATAAATTTACACTACCTAGAACCTGCTGCTTTGATTCAAATGGCATTTGTCTGATCCTAATTGAACAGGTCTATATTTTTAAAACTAACTCTTTTCTCAGACTAATCATCTTGGCTTACTGTAGTTGTAAACAG
Source organism: Brachyrhaphis roseni (assembly GCA_903066815.1). NCBI lineage: Eukaryota > Metazoa > Chordata > Actinopteri > Cyprinodontiformes > Poeciliidae > Brachyrhaphis > Brachyrhaphis roseni. Next base: position 11,978 of record CAEFZY010002848.1, read on the forward strand.
AGCATGTGTTTGTGGCTGTTTGTGTTAGAGTCTCTGCTGCAGTGGAGCAGTAGCAGGTCTAGCTCGCAGGTCCAAGCATGTTTCTATTTAGCAGCTGGGGAAGAATATGGCACTGACACATGAGATGTTCCAGACTAAACCGCAACCTGCCTGGCTCCCCTCCAAGTCAGATTTGTTCAACAGCAGTGAAACAATTTGTATTTCACAACAGTGAATACTGCAAATCCACTCAGTCATTCAGTGGCCTGCATGTAAGCTGGTTTGCTTTTGTCTAAAAGTGGAAGAAAGCAGTGCTATGTTTGCTGACAAAAGATTTCTGTAGAGCTGAAATGCTCTTTTTTTTTTTTTTTTACCTCTGCTACAAAGCATGCAAGTGAAGGACTGTCTGTGTGAGACTAGATGCAATATCAGGAATAATGGAGCCAACATGGTTTAAATTAGAACACATGAATGCACACATACACAAATTCAATAAAACTGAATGCTATTTGTACTTTTATGTGTGCAAATAATCCCAAAGAAGCCAGGCTTTCAAGTTAGAGCCACACAAAATAACACAAACTTTGCTATCCTGTGATTACAGTGTACAAGTCCCTATATGTGTGCATTTTATTTCATTTCATTTCACTTTAAGATCCATTGAAAAGCAAGTAGGCTGCAAGATGAGTGAGCCAGCAGATTTCCAGCACTGCATCACCTTTGATCTCTGCACAGCACGGCTTGCAGAAAGCCTCAGCAACGAGAAGCAGAGCTCGCACAGACATAAACACACCGTCAAGCACTCTCGCAAGGGGCACATGCGAAAGCGTTTCTGCTCGTAAAGTCGAGCACACATGCACGTTACACACACGGAGTACACAAACCAGAACCGCCTCATAGGCACGGCCCTGCTCTTAAATACACACACTTATGCACACGGCCACAGATTTTCTCACACATCGAGGCCAACAGTTTGGCCACTGATAGCATTCCAATCTTTTACAGTGGAAAAGTCTGCCCTTTGACACACACACTATTTCTAACGGGGTAGCAGCAACAAGATAGCATGCTTAACTGCAGCAAGTAGGCGCCAATCTGTGCCCATCATTTACATGTCACGGACAGTATGTTCAGTAACATATGTCCTAAGTAACTGAACTCTCAATACTGGATAAAGTCACTTCAACTAAATCTGCTAAATCTGACATTGCTTCATCTGCAATTTTTGCTGGTTTTCACTTTATGTTGTGTCTTTTTTCCTCAGTCACAAGGTTCTAATATTCATAGTGTAAGGGACTGCTGCTCACGAGGAGAGACTACTTAGCAGTCAATGACTCAATCCAAATTCCAGTGCATCTTTAGTTGTTTTACCAGTTAGCATTAGGGGAATTTGACAGCCTTGTGTTATAACTAGCATCAAATTGGGAAGTATATAACTGCATTCTGATCTCATTAAATAATTAGCCATATTTGATTATAGAGTTCTGCATGTAAATTTGATCTGTTTAGGGGACTTTGTGCCCTTAAGTGCCTTGAGAATAAAATCATTGTGAACTGGTTCTGCATAAATAAACTGAAGAGAATTAAGTTGAATATTGTCATCTAAAACACCTCTGAAGACTGTCACCAGCCTGTATTTGAAAAAAAGACATGCTGTAGCTAATGTTCTAGTATGCCACTATCTGTGTATCCCTTTCCATTTCACAACACTAGAGTATGACACACAGCTAAAGTCATGTTGGCAGTGGTCCAAAGAAGAAACAGGAAGTCAGCGTTTATAGAAGATGTGTGCAGATATTAAACATCACAGTGGACTGCTTTCAGTACTTACAAATGGCAACTACCTGGTTCTATATTCTGAAACATCCTGCAGATTAAATATATA
>CAEFZY010002855.1:0-50900 GCA_903066815.1 Brachyrhaphis roseni
ACTTGTGAGCGTCTGTGGTGGATAGAGAAGTTAAAATGGAGTTGATAGTCGTTTTCTGTTAGATGTCCTGATTCTAAGGAGGTATGGCATGGGTATGTTGGCATTGTTTTTGGCCGAGTTATGTTTTTTCATAAAAAAAAATTATGCAAATCGCCCGGGCTCGGGCGGGTGGAGGTTAAGTGGTTTTAAATATTTTGACAAATTTTTGAGATATGCCTACACTTCACGATTCTGGGGTTTTTGGGTGGCATTGATTCCTTGAGATGATGTTTCTCCTTTTAATCCCTACATCATAACATCAGCTTAAAAGGTGTGTCGCACTGAGATCAGCACTATTCCTCCAAGAAAGTCTGACGAACTGCAGGAGATGAATGGGGCTTTTGTTTTGTTGCTGCTGCCATTGTGGCTAAATGATTTATGCTGCAAGGGCTTTAAAAAGATGCTTAGCGAAGTGGAAATGTGGCATTATAATGTGAACGATTGAGTTGTCACATTAGAACCAACAAAAGTCCAACTTTTCCTCTGAGCTCATCCTGCCAGGTGTTTTTTGATTTTTTTTCCTTTTAGGTTTTCCCCAAATCAAACCTGAAAGGTAAGTAACGTTTTCTGTTCCTCCGACTCGATTTGCTCCTCTGATGCTTTTCGCCCGCGCTGAATCAAAACGCAACAATTTGTATCAATGTAATATCAATTTCTTTTATTTTTAATTTGAAAAATAACTTACATAAATCTCTGTACTCAACCATACTTCGCCAAGACATAGCCTTGGGATTAACACATTGCACCAAAAAAGAGGAAATCAAAAAGGCATTCAAAAAGAAACAACATATGTCTTTGTCATCCTGAGGCATTTTTCCTGCTCCAAAAAGAGAACATACGTATCTGCTTATGGTCTATTCAAATTCTGACATCTAAAGGTATGTACAGTGAGCAGTAAATTCAAAATATATACTGTATTCTGTTACAGGGACGAAGTTGATTTTTAGATATTAAAATGCATCTTTTGGTTTTTTTTCTCATGTGGAAAAAGGAACAATGCCTCAGTTCCATTTCATTCAGACATACTGCGACAGTAAGACTCCTATGCCTCCCAGACACGGGAAGTATTGGTAATTACTAAAAATAGAAAATAAAAAATAAACTGGTCTTGGCTTTAAAATGAAATTAACAAAAATATAGTAAATTAATGTCATTTTCATTCAAAAAAAAATTAAATAAAATAAATAAATAAATAAAAACAACGATTTCTGTGGCAATATCCCCTATTGTTATTTAAACTTGTGATTTTCTCGTCTTCACTAAGAGTGCTTGTAAAACCGAACCACAGCCTCCCGCTGCTGTTCCGCCACCGCGGCCCCTTAACGACGCTACGGGCGCCTCGGCGCACCAAAAAGGATCGTTTTTGCATGTTTGTCGACGACAGCGTCAAAATAAATATACTTGGAAATCACATTTATTTTGCCTGCTTTGATAAAATATAAAACTTTTTTTTTCTCTCTCTCTTTTTTTTTGTTTGTTTTCCCTCAAAGGTTCTGAAAGAAAATATGACTTTGGGGATGGAATGTTTTTTTTTTCTTCTTTTCTCTTATCTTGTTTTAGACCTCGATAAATGGCCGCGGAAGACCAACTTCTAATTTGCTGCTCAATTAATTGCGAGGGAGAAAAGTAATAAAGTTCACATGCACTGTACAAGAATCTGCAAAAAGTCCAAATATCGTCTTTATCAAAACATGCTGAGTTACTGCAAGGTGTGCCCAAGACATGTTGCAGAAAATCCTTTTCAACATGCTTGTAAAATCAAATTCAATTCAAAACAAAATAATAATAATAATAATAATAATAAAAAGAAAACGTATTAAAAACAATGCAGAACTGTAAAGTAACTGAGTCCTAAAATTAGGACCATATCAGGGAACTAAGTGGTGGTAGCAGTGAATACTACAAAGAGAAGTACCCTGGGACCAGGAAGAAGAAGAGAAATGTACAATTTGCACATAATGTTTCTTTATAAGGCTGGAGCATTTTACAATGAAATAAATAACATTTATTTTCATTGTCACTTTTTTCTTAAATAACTCCAAATGTTTTTTTTTTTTAAGTTCCCTTATCTGAATGTCTGAAAAAAAAAACACCCATGAATGGTCTAAAGAATGATAATGTCTTTTTTTTGTTGTCACAATGTTGCATTCACTCCCCTTGAAAACCATGCACTAGTGAAATATTTCTTTAAAAATAATATAAATCGTTGAAAATGGCTGATTCGTTTCATTTAGTTTTCTTCAACTTCTTTTCTCGTTTTTTTTGCAAGTTACAGCCTCAAGAAAATAAATATATATACTTTTCTTTTTAAATTCAGCTAAGAGTTTGTGCCCATGCAAATGAACTGAAAAGGGGTAAAAAAAAACCAACAAAAAAACAAATCATAGTTTGATTTTTCGTACGATATATCAACAAAGGAGGAAAATAAAAAGTTGTACTTAGTTTTTTTTCATGGGGTTGGGATTGCTACTGTGTATTCTGGAGTGTTGGTGGGTGGCCACTTCAGTATTGCCCCTGATTAACTGGTGATTTACCAGCAAAGATGGATCAGCACATAAACCCAGAGGATGCGATGCATTTGTCTTGCATGTAGGAGGATAGACACACACACACACCCTCCCCCTTTGAAAGTGTTGGTCTCCACAACTGCATTTATGTCGCTAGGTTTGTTGGCATGGTGTGAGCAAGCATCTGGTTAGAAACACCTTCACCCCCCGACCCCCATTCAGATAAAAGTACACAGACATAAAAAAAAAAAAGACAGGAAAAAATGTTAAAAATCAACATAACATAGATTTTTTTTTCATTCTAAAAAGGGGCCTCTGCCGGAACTCATTTAGTGGTTCCCGGTGTCGGCCCCTCCCCATGGCTTCGAATTGGAAGAAAAAGCCGGAACCGATGAGTTCCTCGTGCTAAGGAGTTCGTCCCGGCTTCCTCCGAATGACAAACGACACCTGGCAATTCCCTGCCGCTGGGTGCTTGCAACGCGCTTTGCCACGTGCACAATGTGCGCAACGTTTTTGCTTAAAACACAGGATCACGTTTTATTATTTCTTTTTTGTTGTTGTTTTTTTTTTTTATTCTTTTGCGCCCCTAGAAACAGGCTCAGAAGACACAACATCAAGCATGCAGTGTAACCGGGGTGGGGCCTCGTGACCTGTAAATCGCAACACCGGCTGCTACAACGACGCTGTTAGGTCCGCAACGCTGCTACGATCGCGAGAAGCTGTCCAGCGAGGATTGGGAAGCTCTTCTCGTCAGCGGGGCCAGCGTGGGGTCCACTAGCGAGGAAGGAGGGAAGAGCTTGTACCAGCCGATCACCATGTTGGACAGGTCCAGGTCGTCTAGCAGGATCTGGACTGCTCCCATGAAGGATTTGTGGTCCATGCGGCCATAGTCACCCCAGACGATGACCTGAGAAAACATTAAAAAATAAAATAAAAAATCGCAACAATTGATAAAAATGCTGAACATTTTTGATCAAACGAGAAGGTGACCAGTCAAAAGAATCATTTTGTCACCTGTAAAACTTTCCCTCCTGGACTCTCCTCAAACGGCAGTTGCTGCTGGTAGAGAGGGTCCAGAGTTTTTCTTGCTACTTTTGTTTTCTTTTTGGCTATGCAGGCTCCGTTTTCCAAAAGGTAGACCTTTACATATGGTGCTGGAATTGACAAAAGAGAGAAAGGTGAGTTACAGTTTTGACATGCTGCTTGTTTTGTATTAAGAATCCCAAATGTTACAATGCAGTGAGTTAAACAGACTAGAGTCTAGCTAGCTGCTAGCTGAAACTAGCTTGTTCTCTTGGCCCATGGGAATCTATTGTTGCTTCAAAAACAAGTTGCTTAAGTTGTGCTAAAAGGAGTTAGATTTGGTCTGTCTGAGAACATGAACTACCTGGCAGTGCCTTGGATCCTGGTTTACCCACAAGGCCCCGGGCTCTGATGACCTCAACCTCTAGGGCTCCTTTTTTCTCCACCATGCCTATTTGGATGTCCCCTAAAATCAGATAGAACAAGATATTTTTTAAAAGGTCAAAAGCTTTATTATCACTAGTTTTCTTTTATTATAAAAACAAAACGTTACAAGTTTCTTCTCACCCATTGGTGGAGTGGCCAAAGTCTGCCGTCCAACCAGCTGGGCGGGTCCAAGACCATCCAGGAAGTCGCTGAACTGAGCGTCTGAGGAGAGCCTCACTCCGGGGAAGATGAGGCTGAAAGCCAGAGATCAGATTGAAGACAGCGTTAGGTCAGGTACCACTTCACAGCTTCAGTCTGAACTGATCATGTAACGGCTGCAGCCGTCTGTCTGTCTGTCCTCTTACTTTCCCTCCGAGCTGTAGCTGTTCATGCTGCCGTCCGTGGACTCCCGACTGGCCTGCCGAGTCATCCTGCTCCTCATCTCCACCGCCAGCCCCGTCTCCGTGCTCCTCTGGACGGTGCTCCGCAGCTTCTTACCTCCTGCTTCTGCACACACAGTCGCAACACGAGAAAGGAGAAGAGAAACAGAGAGAGGGAGATGAATTCACGACGGCGAATCGAGTCAGGCTTTATTCCCGTGGACGCTTGCTGAAAGCATAGTGCTTGTTTTTGTTCATAGGAGAGAACCGTGTCTGTTGGAACTCTCGTTTAATGCCAGCATACCAGTGATGGTTTTGAGATCATGTCACAAACGTATAAGAATTCTGATTTATAAATCTCCATACGCCGGTGGCGCTGTGTGGATATCATGCCAAGCAGAATATCAAGTACGGTTTGTACTTCCAACTGCCACAGGAACCGCGGTGGGTTCATCATCCACTGCCATCCTCCATGCTTCCCAGTTCAGCCCTTCAAACTGATCCAAGAAGACAGCCGACTGCCTTCCCCCCATCAAACCTGCTGCTGCTCATCCACATTCCATGATCACACGGTTACTATGGTTACAGTAGTGCTCAAACCTACACAAACTACAGGTATCGCCCTCGCCACTTGACCACTGCTTATTGCATAGGCATAGCTATTGCTTTTAAGCGACAGTATTATGTAAAATCAACTTTTTTGAGCTTTATATCATGTTTCTTTCTTGCATGTTTGAGAAATTGTTTAATCTCCCTTGGCAATCGTTCAGCTGTGCAAGACGCCTGGTTGGACCTAGCTCTGCCTTTAAGCTGCAGCTTTGAAGTTCAAAGGCTCCTGCCTCTCTGCGACTCCCCCACTCAGCTCCTTCAGACTAGCCAGCTGCAATTAGCAAGCATCTGTTGAAACTGTGCATCAGTTCCAACAGATGCCGAGGTCATTATACGAGCTACCTCTCTGTGAAATGCTGGTAAAAAAGTTGTTAAATTGGTTAATAGAGAAGCCATGTTGTGATGACTTCCTGAAGGCGGAGATTCAGAAAGAGCAGGAGTTTTTAAAGAGACAGAGGCCCAATATCAAGATGTTAAATTATGAAGTCAAATTTCTTTTAATATACATGGGATTTTTGTAACAGCTGAAGGTAACATAGTTACATGATTGTGCCATATAATGGTGATATGCGCCTGGAAAAAACATAGCACTGCCCCTTTAAGGCACTGAGGTGATACACCTGTTGACTCACTGAAAATTGATTGCTCATTATGCAGGTCATCTATTTATTTTCTTTATATCTCGACAGTGTCCACTGGAAGCCAAACACATTTCCAAATGTTCGGCATCTTGACAGCACCTAGTTACTTCTGCAACCAAAAACCGTTTCCCCCTTCTGGGTGGAAACACCTGAACACACAAAGAAAGGTTCCTACCACACAGGCCGCTGACAACCCATGTGACCTAACACCCACTCACAAATATACTTATTTATCACCTGCTTAAAAAAAAAAGTCACCTTCACATTTCCATATTTGAAAACCTGTCATTATGGGACGCCGATGAGGCAGGTAGCAGAAACAGATGAACTGCGGCACAGATCCATGTTTCTTTTTACAATATACTGAGACCTGTGTTCAACTGTGATGCTAATCAATTGCTACTTCCACGTCTTTCTGTGTTCTCTATCCACCCAATAGCCTTATTTATTTTCATAAAAGCAAAACAAGATGACGTCTCTAGAGACGCACCAATCAAGGCTTTTTATGGCTGATACCAACGTCTGGTGATCTTTGAGAGGCAAGTTTGACCACATCCATTTTTGTAAGGACTATAGCACATTAAAGAAACATAAAGTGCCAGATTTTATTTAGTTTTTTTCTGATTGAGGAAGTAGTTTCAAATCCAAAAGTAACTTATGAGAAGATTCTCCACATTTATGCAGGTTGGGGTGTATAACCGCTATCTGATATTTATTAAACTCGAAGTTTAATTAGCTTTTTTGAGTTTTGTTGTGTCTGTGTTTTTTTATGTGTTAAATGACAAGAAATTGTGGAAGTTGTTAGTTCTGATGCCTGTAATAAACATTTTTCAGTATTGGACCTGCTAAACAACCTCCAGAGAGGGAAAAGTAAACGGACTGATTCCGATCTTTGGCCGATTGATTGGTGCGCCTCTTGTTGTCATGGCATCTTCAGGTGTACGACTTCCTTTATTCTTCCTGGAGTCAGATGATTTACAGTATGTGAATGGTGAAACCTTTATTCATGCAGTCACATGACTTCAAAATGAGGCCAACAATCCAACATTGTTGACCCTGGAAGGTCACAAATCGCTCATAAATAATTGATTTTAATGCTTTCTCTGTAACACACTGTCATATTCTGCCAGTGTGTGTAGTTGTCACGTGTCTAGAAGATTCTTGGTCTTTTGTGCAAACACACACTTTGCAGTAATGAACCTCTTCAGCCTTGACAGCTCAGCTATTGAGCCGGCCTCCTCTTCCTGCTCTTCACAAATTTTCAACAGGAGATGCAGCGACAAAGGTTTGTCTCTGACGTCTGCAGCAAACCTCCTCAGCCAATCGGTGACGAGTCAGATCTCGTCAATGAACCTCAAAACCACAACATTTCAAACCAAGCGAATCATTTCCGCAAATTACAGTCAGAATGAGGCAAGAAGCAGCAGTCAGATAGTGGGAGTATGTTTAAAATTGATAAATAGCTAATGTTACTTCCTCACACTGTTGGGGTAAATTTTAGTTTCGAGTGTTGATCAAATGATTGACAATTAAATAAATAATTTGAGGCACAATGTCACAACATTTCAGGGGTCCTGATCTAAACAGAACAGAAAATAATCCTCAAACCCACAAAGTCAGGCTTCTTCTTCTTCTTCTTTTTATAAGATCATCTTTGTTACTGGTGTCAGTATAAAAAATAAACATCACTTCATTATCAACCAATGATAACCTAAACCAAGGGTAACTGAATTTCCTTCTTTCAACCTGCCGTAATTTCCAATCGGAATAAATAATAATAATAAAAAAAAAAAATCAGTTCATCTTTCCCAGCTGCTCGCTCAGCGCCACCAACCCCAAAGCCAGCAGAAGCTGAACGTGCGTGACATTTCCCCGCATGTCGTCTTACCTCCATCTTCCTCATCAAAGGAGTTCATGCATGGGAAATAGACGGCCAGCGCCTCGAACGACGCTGACAGGCTCATCTTGCTCTGGGAGCACTGGATGCGCATCCCTGGAGCCGCGGCCGAGGCGTCGTTCCCCTGCCTGCCCATGGTGACCCGGAGTCTTCCTCTTCAGCGCAAGCCAACAGATTTTTTGTTTTGTTGGGGGTTTTTTAAGATCTCGGCTTTCCTTTCCTTTTAGGATGGTTAATTTTAAAGGAAACGGAAAAAAAAAAAAAAGCTTATTTACAGAAACAAAAATCTATAAGCCCGGTTGCAGATGGAGATGTCGTTATTCAGAGCTGGATAGTAGTGATAAAAAACACAAAGCCTGTTCGCAGACACTCTGGAGATTTCATCCTAGGGAAGATGCTGCGGGAAAAAAAAATAATCGCTGCGTCTGGATTGGAGTCTTGTGCCGTCTGGGTCTGACGTTGCTGCTGCTGCTGCTGCACCTCTTTCTTCAGCTGGGGGTGGGGGTAATGGAGGAGGAGGGAGGGATGGAGCAGTGTCTCGTCTCACCAATCAGAGCGAAGGGCTGCTCAGCCGCACCTCTGCTTGGTCTGCAGATGAACGAGCTCTACCCGGAGATAGCGAGCCCCCCTCCTCCTACTCCTCCTGACTCTTCTATTTTTTTGCTTACTTCTCCCCCACCGGCTGGCTGGTTTGTTTCGTCTGAGCAGAACATTACTGCCATTTACCTTTTCTCCCCGTTCTGACCCATTATCCCCGCTCCGTCCCTGTCCTATCCGCGGAGGCCAATGAAAACAAGCTGCCATTAGGTCTGCCAGCATCTCTTGCAGCCACCTGGCAGTCACTCTGAGTTCACGTGGCTGCCGCTGCTTCCCCTGCTCTCGTCCCTAATAACATTGTCACAGCTGTGTTTTGTTTCAGAGAAATTCACTTTGCTCTCTCTGCTGTCACAATCACTCCGGTCAACAAGTCGAGAGGCGTACAAAGTTGATGTATTCGTCTTGAAGGAGTTTGGGAATCGTCTTTTGCAGAGGCTACATTAGATGCAATTCGTTTATTCAGCTGTTCTCCAATAAATCAAAATAAGTCAAAATATTTGAGTTTTCTTCTTCTGTTTCTGTCTGGGCCAGAGATACTGATGCAGTCTGTATTAAACAGTCAAGGTCATGGATCAGTGCTGATCAGTCTACACGTGAAGAGTATGACTGCAAATGAAACATCAACTGTCCTCAACAGAGGTGTGCAACACTCTGTATTTTGGTATCGATCCAATATAAAGTAACTATAGGGCCTGTATCACCGATACGATACTTTTTTATTTAAGTTTTATATGTCATCAATCTTTTGATCTTTAGGGTTTTTTCTGTTTTTTTCTTTAAATTCTTTTGTTCACGGTGAGGATATAAGTTGGAGAAATTTTATAGGCATCTACAAAATGCATCAATAACATATTAACATGATTTGTGTGGATTTTACCTAAATAAAGAAAGAGCAAATTTGAGAGCAAATCAGAAGGTTTTTTTTGAGGTAGAGTTGAGAAACCTAAAAAAAAAAGACCTCAATTAAAAAATAACAAAAATTCAAGATGGAACTTGAAACTAAAGTATCAGTCTTAGCACGCTAATATTGATCCAATACAGATACAGAATTGGTATTGATATTATCAATATTTTGGATCAACTGGCCTCCAGTCCTCACTGCTTGAAAAATCCCAAACAGGAAACTGTTGTTCTACTACCAGACAGAATAAGTGCAGATTTGTGCTCCCGGCGGTACTACTGCTCAGAATAAAGTTGCTCCTCTGTGTGAAACACTGCAGCCTACTTCCACGGAGAAGCTGCCTGCTGCATGGAGTCCATTTGCAGATTCCATCTAGGTCGGCAAGAGCAGAAAGCCTTTGAGAGCCAGAGGGGAAACTGAACACTGACAGTATCTGCAGGTGGGTCAGCTTTAAGCGTGAGCGTTTTTCAGAACCGGCCTTAAATGTATGTCAGTTTTCAGCTGAGTCCAAAGTTTCTGTAGGGATCTAAACTGGAAACTGTTAGCAGTAGCGATGAAAACTTTTGCTTCAGTGTCGTTTTCAGGTTTTTAGGTGCTGCTAATATTAGCTTTGGCCACATCAGCAGATCTGTGGAGGTTCATTCTTTTGGCCACAAAAAATACCGCAATTTAGTTTGAAGCTCTAAACATATGGATTTACTTTCTCATTTGACGTTACATAAAGGTTTCTGAGTCCATTAATTCCTCTATAAACCACACAACACATTATAATCTGTTAAAGTGTATAAATGGGATAAAAGTTGTGCTTATCTACTGGGAAATGCACTGAAGTAATTCTCTGAAGAGCCTCAAATGCATCTTTTAAGGTTGAATTAAAACAAGAGGGATCTATAAAATGTAACATTTTCTGAAGACTGTATGAAAATGGATTACTGACTCCAACATGTTCAAGCCCTCAGGCCTTTCTCCTGTCTTAATCACAATTTTTGCAGCTCCTTGCTACCTAGCAAAGCTAATACACCTTGCTAGGCAGTCTTGAGTCACTGAATGCAGTGAGTTCAAATTCAAACTATTGTCTAACAGTGAAGATCCACCAGAAAAAAGAATATTACATAGAATACATGAGACGAAATAGACCTGCCACAACAACATCTAAGACTTAATTAAGGCCAACGTATTGTATCCAATGAATTTAAGATAATTTAAGGTCTTGATTTTAGAGAAATTAAAACAAGACATTCTGTATTTAGAACCAAGTTGTACTTGTTAACAGCAACAAGATTCATAGTAATCGGTGTAAACAAAAAAAACCAAAATGTGTTTGGGACATTATCTCTAATGGCCTACATGGACACAAACGTTGCATTGATATCCTGGTGAGAAATAATTTCCTGCTTCCTTCTCAGTTTTTTCTTCTTCAGTCCAGCGATGGAGAATTTTGAACAGATTTGTTCACACAGCACTCCAAGTCAGTAAAAGGTCACTGTTGGCCAAAACAAATATGGCCGCCTTTTGTAATCTGCCAGATGTCCCACAGAAAGCCTGAGGCTGTGACAATACTTTGCAGTTGGATGAGATCATAACAGAACCTAAAATACAAGACGTAATCTGGCATATAGATCATATTCTGTCTGAGACACATCGGGTTGGTTGTTCTCGGCCATTAATCCTATTTTAGTCAAAAAAATTGAAATATTTCTACTAATTTATTGTCGTTAAATTGCTTTAACTAATTTGAAGCAAAGTGAGCTTTACTTTCATATGACACAAATACATATGTACGTTTTCAGTGTGTTATTTTTTATATATATATATATATCTATATTATTTTGAATATATATTTCAACACCTAGATTCTGTGTTGAATCTATGTGCCTCCATGTTCTGTCACTTTGCTGCTGTTACACCTCAATTTCCCCAATGTGGGACAATAAAGAGTCTTTCTGTTTTTGTCCCATTTCTATCCCAAAAGAATCGCCCATATTGTTGATGTGGAACGTCATGGTCAAGATTGTGGCACCATTTCAACAGGACAGTTGTAATTGGACCTGAAGGAAATAATTCATGCGAGGAAACCAACCTAATTCCAGAGATAAAGCTGTTTAACACAGAGAAAAGAGGTGAATTTGCTCAAATTAGAGTCTATCCTGATGTTCAGCACTGTTGAAAAGATACAAGAACATTTTGTTGCTCTACAGATGGTCCCAGTAAGTCTCCACTCAACATCCAGTTACCGCTTCCAGTAAAGGATTGTTGACCTTATGTATTTTCTTCTTTACGATTTCTGACAAGCCATACATGAGTTATATCAGATTAGACATTAAAAAAATATAATTTACACACTAAAACAATGCATATATTGGTTAAAATGGTTTGTTTAGTTATTTTCCTGCTAGCTTGCTTTTTTTTTATTATTATTTCTGTTTATGTGCTCTCTAACATAACTTATTCATTTCTGTTTGTGCAGGTTAACTTGAACAGTCAAATCTGCCATATTTACATCAAATAGGCCTGACAAATTGCACTTTGCCTTTTGAATTAAACAAGAAAGGCAGTAAATGTTCAATTTAAAGCTGAGTATATGAGATATATGGGACACTATTATGTGAAGCACTTTGAACGTTTTTGTTGCTGGACTTGACTTCACCATCTTAACATTTTTACCACTGGCTAGAATGTAAAATAAGAGGCAAAAATAATTAAGTCTAAATCTTAAATATCTTACTTGTGAAGCATTCTTGCAAATCTGTTCCTTTGGTAACACACTTTTCAGTGCACTGTGCTGCTAAAACAGAATCTTCGCTGCTCGATGCAACGAGGCAGCGTGAATCACAGCATAAAATCCTCCCAACGCCAAAGAAAAAGCATCCACATCCTCTCCCATCACTTATTTAGAGGATGGTGCTCAGCTTGGCTCCTCATCCAGAGCGAAAACCAAAATAGAACAGAGCAAAGGTAGCTCTCCTCTCCTCTCCTCTATCTAAGCCAAGGCTCGTGTATCGAGACGCACGTGCCCTCTCCTTCCAGTCGGCACGTGTTGTCAACTTCATTTTTTGTATCTTTGACACAGTTTATTCTTCCTTTTTCATCCACCACAAAGAGGCACCTTTTTTTCCTCTCATTGCTGTCACTTCACCTGGTGCGCAGAGCTGAACATATAGGGATTATAATTTGAGTTGTTGTCTTTATGAATCCATTTATCACTGAAACTGAAAATAGGCTTTTTGCTTCAACAGCCACAAGCGAGGTGCTAATTTCTATGTCCTACAGAACACAATTAACAAGAAACAACACCGTCAGCAAAAGATTAAACGACTTCAATCGAACCCAAAGTGCTCATTTGTGTTCGCAGCTCCGCTTCAGGCGGAATTCAAAAACGCCGACCTTTAGTTTACTACTTTCATAGTCAGAAGATCTGGTGCTTGTTGCTGTAAAAATAAACTTCTTATCCTTTGAAGATAATCAAACTCGGTCTCACTTCAAACTCCATAATAAACCGCTGCGACAGCGAGCAGGTGACTGGACATCACATGCACATCAGAAGACAAGAATTGAAAAAATCTTAACTATTTTTTTTTTCCTTTTTTACAAAAACAAAACACTCTAATATCCCAGAAGTCACAGGCGTACTCTGCCTGGAAGATAGTAGCACTCACAGACTAAGAACTTTGGAGACGTTCCAAAGTGATGAGGCCAAGCCAGGTCAAGCATCAGAGAAGCCCTCCAGCGGTGTAAACGCAGCGTAATGGGGGGCTTGGAGGGGGAGGCTGTGACTTCGGGACTCACATGTGAGAGCCGAGGCAAACAAACACAAAAGAGCACTTAGGCGCCCATAAACCAGGATACCCAAGAGTGAGCGCGCAGAGGCGTTAGTTTACATTCTTTGTGATGCTCATGATGCAGACCAGTCCTGCAGTCTGGAGATGCAGTTTCCCCGGCTTCGTCTAACTCAGATATGATGACAATTAGTACACAAAAGAACTTTGGTAACCAAATAAGGTGCAGAGCTACGTTACAGATGACCCTATAATTAGCAATCCCCTCAGCACATAGTAAAGTCAAACTGACGTATTATAGGTCAAACTTCTGGTAGTATTGCGTAGTAGAAGTGGTGTAGCAAAGACACACTTATGTGCACTTATCCATTATTAGGATGACTAAAATCATCCTAAGAATTAATTTAAGATGCTGCATCAACGGAGTTGCATTGAGAAATTGTCAAGAATAAAATGATTTTCAGTTTGTTCAACAATAAACCGGACAGATTATAAACCACCGAAGACGAGAAACCTAAAGCACAACCAGTACAAAGTGGTGTTGGAAAAAAAACAGTCAAAGGAAGCACAGAAATCTAAGAAATAATTTTAAAAGAAACTCTTTTTTTATTACATGTTGAGTGATGACTGGGGTTTATACAGTCTGTGAGTGAGCGAGACTTTATGAAGCTAACAGGAAGGCTAACTGAAGTACAGCTAAAGTGTACATGTCTGTTTTTATCCTTTTGAGTTTTCAACCTGTGTCTGTGACGGAGCGTGCCATATCTGGATGTGTTAGCATCCTTTTGTAAGTTTTAGGTAATCTTAGCTAGCATTCCTAAAATATTCTCAAACTTTAGGAATTCTAGCCACATTGTCGATGTGCTAACTGCGCTAGCTACCACAACCATAGGAAAAACCTATTTCCTGCTCTCTCCCAAACTATGCGGCCTAATTTTTGATTTACCAATGTCCTCATGTTTAACACATTTAATACTTTTCTTATATCTTCTACTTTTAGAGAAAAATAAGAGGCAAAAGAGTTACAAAAACTCGAGAGCCATCTTTGGATCTCTAATAGTCATAACTTTTATGGGAATCTTCTACCCAAGAGAATTAATTTGAAAGTAAAAGACTTGTAAGAGCTGTACAGTAACTTGCAGCTCAAGTTGAGCAGGCTTGTCATAAACTAGGTTATTCTCTGGCTTTTCTCTCAGCTGAGAACATTCAGATCTTCAGCGGATGTTCTGAGGTAAAACAGACATTTGGGTGTTAACTTCAGAAGATGTTGGATCGGGCTGTCCCTTGGCTGCCTTGCTCCTCTCACAGTAACACATACAGAAATTCAAACAGATGGAGAGCTCACAAGGGAATGACATGGGATCTGAGTACTGCCTAACCTTATGAAAAGATAAAGAAAAATATGATACAAACCGCTGACATCAAGCCAGCTGATATCTCTCATACACAATGAGAAAACACGTCGTCACCATGATAGCTTATTAAAAAAAATTTTTTAAAAAAGAGGAAACGTATCTTAACCAGTTTCGTGGGAAGCGGAAGCGTCAACCTCATGGCTTATGATTAGCCTCACCACGGTATTTTTCTACTGGATGTCTCATCAGACTTCCTCTGTGACATCAGAGCTCCCGACGTCTTCACCACAGTCCAAAGAGGTAGTCCATACTGTATTTATAGCAGCAGCTAAAAAATTTTTAAAAAAAATGCAGCCTGGAAGTTTATTTGTAGATTTTGGGGAAAAAAGGAAACGTGGCGCATTTGAATGCAAGATATATTGTGTACATTTTATTTGTATTAGCTCATTTGAATGTGGCAATTCATTTAGAGAAGCTGAAATCATACAGTTGTAGTATGGATATAGCATTAATAATTGTGCTTTGATGAACCCAGAAAGGACAGTATATCATAACTTTAAAAAATAAGTCAAAAACTTATTTTTTCACTATTAGTGACAGAGGAGAAGAAAGGACCGAACAGCGATCCAAAGGTTAATGTGCACAACCTGCTTGTGTGTTAAAAACACAGAATCTAACTTTTAAAAATGCTAAATTAGAAAGATGGAGTTACAATATTTTGTGTAGTAACTCCAAATGCCAATTTTTTGGCATTTGGATGAAGTGCGACTTCAATCACCACGATTGAGCAGAAATGTTAATATGATGCTTATACTAAGAAGTAAATGATGAGAAATTTGTGGTCCAGGTCATTTAAGTTCATCATACAACTGTAAAATACAATACGCAATACGCAGTAGTGGGCACCGCTAACTAAAGCTACGCTAAAGCATCAAGTCCCATACCAACATGATGTTTAGCAGAAATTAATGCAGGGTGGATAAAATTTATCCAGAAAATTAATTTAGGGCTAGCTAAGTGCGCTAAATGTTTTCAAAGTTAGCTTTAGCTAACATGCTTAGCTAAAGCTAACTTTGAAAACATTTAGCGCACTTAAGTGTTCAAGTGCACACTTAAGTGTTTGAGTGCTTTAGCACATTAGCTTAGCTTTAGCTAAAGCACTAAGCACATTAGCGTATTAGCTGAAGTGTGCCAAAACACTGACCATACGTGACTTTGGAAAGATTAATACGTAAAACCAAGCGTGGAAAACAACGGTAAACAGATCCGCTGACACTGTAGTGGTTTATTACACTTTAATGATTCAACAGCATCTATTCAGTTTTTCCAACACCTGTTTGGTTTCAATCTAGAAGGAAAATGGGAAACTACCAAAAGGGAAGCAGCGTTACTTCCCAGCCCCTGCAGGATACACGTGTTTAGGTAGGGAGTAAAGATATGCAAAAATCACAGTTCGATATCTATTTTGAATTTTGAGTCACGTTTCGGTACATTTTCAGTTTGCTTCAATTAAGAGATTCAACTAAAAAGTGGCAATGAAAGAGCCGACCAGAGACTGTTTTATTATTATTATTATTATTTTTAATAATAAGCAATAAATGATTGAATGCTGCAGGCAGCTGGATTTGGACTTCAGATGATTTTTCTACAGAACCTTTGACGCTTACGTTCACCCTGACATTGATTCAGGTGAGCAATCAGTTGAGTGCAAAGCAAACTTCAGACCTTATTGCTGTTGCAAAAATTTGTATGCTGACATGAGGATGTGGTTCGGCCCACCTTCCATTCTCCACTGATGCTGCATAAAAAACCTAAAAATTGCCAGTAAGCAGAGTTTAATGACAGCTGGGAGTCCTTTAACATTGCATTTCCCACTTGGCTCCCTACATAAATATTCTGCCTGTGTTCAGGTATAAAACAACACTGTATTTGATTGGTCCAAGTGCATACTAAACCGACCGGGCTGTATGAATACTTTCGGTCCGGCTAGATGTTCCGACGCACTACCATATTTAGGCCATCACACAAGTGGCTTACTGGAGAGCTGAGCCTGATTAACAACTCTCCAGTGAATGAATTTAATAGTCAGGAAAAGAGGACAGGAGTAGATAAGGAATTAAAAGGTGAAACACACAAAAGCGAGGTTAGAGTGAATAAACGAATGGACAGTAAAAGAAAAGAATAGGAGGGAGAAAAAAGAAGTAACAGGATAAACAACCTTATATCCAAAACTGGAAAAGTGATGCGTGAAATCATGTTGCCGAGTTGTGATCTGCATGTCTGCTGCAGCTCTGAGGCAGAACAACCAGCAGCCTCAGCAAGGAGAGAATCTGCTGAGATGGCACCAAACTCAACACTAAACATAAATCACCACAGCCAAACGCTCAGAGTTCAGCTATTTTTTGCTCGTCTAAAAACAGCCTCACATACAAGTTTAAAGGTCCCAAACTGTCAGTGGCGTTAGCAAAAGAGAACTGGGACAACGAGGAACTGCAAAGTTCCTAACTTTTCCTACCAATGAGATTTAGTCTTTCTAAGCAATTCCAAATTAGCAATAGCTTTTCTTGTGTTCGTGTATAGAAAAACATTATCTCTTTGCAGACAGCTGTTTCAATTATGCTACTAAATATGTTTTTCTTGAAGTGATATGAAAAAAATCTCATTTTAAAATCGGTCTAAGTGTTGAAAATCTATTTAAAAATCCAACACAAGTTGCAAAAAAAATAAAAAAATCCACTTAGTCATGCTGTAGTTTGCACAACAAAAAAGCCTCACACAATAATAGTAATTCTATTCATAGTAAAGATTTTTCCATCAACATGGCTCCTTATAATAAAGTCCATTCAAATGTCAACTCAATGTGGGTATAATATGTCTTGACTGTACAAACGGAACAAAATCAAATCCAGAAATCCATTCCTCAGTCACATTTGATATAAATTCTACATTTAATATTAACCTAACACAAATTCAGTTCAGTTAGTTTTATAATGGCACATGATAAAAAGCTACCTGGCTTGTTGCACTGAGTCAATAAATTTACAGCAATCCCTCATCCTGAGAAAGAACATGGCAACAAATAATAACCTTTTACCAGCTTATGGCATTACGTCTACTGCACTCTACAAGCATATGGTGTCACCTAGAGATGACGTTTAAACTGCCTTAATTAATAATGTATAAGGGGATCGATAATTTACGATGGTGCATCAAAGGCTAAAGATGATCATTATTTATGCTAAACTTAGGACAAATACATGTTAGAAATATTGTGACATGAAGTCACCGCCCGTCTTCATTAGCATTTTCTTTACTGCAGTGCATCTATATATAGTTGTTATACTGACTTTTAGAGAAAACAAGTCAGTTCCTTGTTATGAACAAAATAAGTTATTAAAACTAAACAATAACTGTAAAATAATCCAAACACTAAGACCTACAGAAGATGAAATTTTCAAGGCATATTTGGAGATTAAAAAAATTAAATAAAAAAATAATAATAATGAAATACACTTTATCTGTGATTGCAGTCTATAATTTTATTGACTCTTTTTGTGCAATAAATTCAAGATAAGAGCAAGGACAAATGGCTTTATGTTGAATGTCTTTTATCCGGTTAATGACTCAGGATCCACTTCAACTGGTCACATATGCATACAGGGTATACACACAGATGGTGTATTGATGAAGAGCTTTCGTTTCAACAACGGTATCCAACACTTAAGATTCGAAACCTGCAGTTTTCACAGCACAAACACAAATCCAGTTATTATCACCAGCACTACATACATAAAGCATTATCACGTCATTAACTCTAAAGAAGTCTGAAGTGCTTGAAATAACCAAACATCATCGTCTCTGTAAGCATCACAGCTGGAATCTGTCCAGCAGGCCATGAGGTGAGTCAGTGACGACTCCCAACCACCGAACAACATCAGCTAACCTTTTTATCCAGCTATCAGGTAGCATCATGCCGTCTATGTAACATACATATTCCAACAACTTGATTTGGCAGAGTGACAGGTGCCTCAACCTGTTCTGTGATCAATTTTGTCTTACAACCGCTGTGTATTTTCTCTCTTTTTTTAAAAGAAAGTATCTAAACTGCAAAGTTCACAAGTGCTGGATAAACTAGTACTTGCATGTTTTGTTTTTATTTTTTGTTGGCAAATTGGCAAAAGTCTTTTTTTTTTTCCCCCCCCAAAAGATGATTTAGGCAACAGAAAAATAATCCAAAACACTTTTGGCAAAAAATTACTTTGACCATTAGTTTTGGAAGGTGACGATGTTTAAATAGTTCAGAGACAAAGAAATATATTTTCATATAAAATGCGGTCAATAGCGCGACGACAACTACATACAGGAAGTTTAGTCCAATCAGAGACTCCGACACATTCAGTCATTCTCTGTAGCTTGCGTACTGGATGTTCCAGGTGATCACCGAGAACCACGTCCATTAAACTAAGTTGTGTATGAGGAAGCTGGATTCATGCTGCCTCACTGAACTGCTCAAACCTCACCGGCAAACACTGCTGGGAAAAAGAAAAAAAAAAAAAATCCACCATGTTTTGAATGCACCAATGAAGTGGAAGCCGAGCCACTCAGAACAAGTAGGGCGAAGGGCAACCTGGACATGTTCCTGTTAAAACTGATCACTGAGATGCGCTCTCTCCATCCTGTGAGAAGGAACCCAGTGAAATATTGATAGCTCTGGGAGATTCATATTGCAGAGAAAGGGGGATCTGTCCACGTGCGGTTTTGTTGAATCTGAAAGCTCCTCGTTAAAAAAAGAGGCCGCACAAACGTCGGAGGCCCGTTGGTGACCGCTGCTAAACCGGTCGCAGGCGACAACAAAAACCTCCCCTGTCTCTTAGCAGCTCGTCGGAAACGTGTTTGAAAACTTGAAAAGCACTACAATAAAACTGATGAGATTACCAAGTTGTTTGCCCACAGAGAGAAGGCTGTGTGCCGTTTACTTGATGAGACGGGGGAACAGTGCCGTGCCACGTGAGCGCACGCCTCGCTGTCTCGCTCATCCTTCCTCTCTGCACACAGGCGACTCATCTCGCCATCCGTCTATCATGCTTTTCTGGTAAATCTGAATAAAAAGCGCCACTGTGTAGAGGTGATTGTCAAAACTCTTGTCATGGTGGAGAGGCATTAGCTCTTCGCAGCAGTCACACAGGGAGATGAGCTGCATAAATACTAAGAAAGATCCCTGTGCGCCACCTGCGAGACTTTACGTCAACCTCAGTGGCGCATCCGGTAGTGTAACTGATTTATTGTAAATTATTCTAAAAAAGCCGTCAGCAAAAAAAGACATGCAAAAAAAAGACGTTGCATCTATTCCGATTAAGAAAACGTGCATTTCTGTAGAAAAATCTAAGCACCCATATCCATAAATGTACATGGAAACTAAGAAACAACAGATGGTCACATGTTGCACTATAAAATGTTTTCCACTACTGAACATTGAAAATTCCCTCCCCAAAAAAGAAGCGCTAAAAAGAAAGAAAAGCAACAAGCGGTTTTATTAGGAAAGAGTAAAACAAACACTGAAGAAAGGAGAGGGAAAACAGATCTGCAGAGGCTCAATAAATCAGAGGATTATCATTGTAAAATAAGAGAACCGCATCCAGGACAACGTTCACCTAGAAGGGAAGAGAGAAACCTTGAAAGTAAAACGGAGTGGTTAGACGTTACGGTGTTTAATCGCACCAAAGACCTGGGAAAGAAAAAGTGGAGGAAATAAAAAAACTTAAAAAGGAGTAAAAAAGATTCATCACAGACAAGACACACAAATAATGCAGTACGACCGGACAGGAAGGTTAGCTCCCTACCTGTTTGGCTGAGCTGCGAGGTGCTCCGGCTCTTGCGTGACATCCCAACCATGGCCTGCATTTTGGCACCAATGCTGGAGCGCCTCTTCTTGTCGTCAGTGCCTACCGTGCCGACCGCCGTGTCCGACTGACTGCCGTCCGTCTTCTCCAGGTTGCACATGTCACCGCTGATACTTGTGCTCTTGGTCATGTTCACCTCACCGGATGTGCCCATCTGCCTGTTTTTCATTTTGGATGCAAAGTCACTGTCAGCCACCGCCATTGACACGGCAACGGGAGGGGGGGGGGGGTTGAAGACAAAAGAAGGAGGAACAGGAGAATGGAGGACAGAGGAGAAGATGTGGAAGGACAGGTGAGGGGAGGTGAAGGGAGGAGAGGATGGAGGTGGGAAGGGCGGAGGACGGGACAAGATGTGGGGTGAGAAGGAGAGAAGGACAGAGTTCAGGTATAGAGATTCATGACTTACAGAATAGTTAAGGATTTTAGGAGACTGTTGCACATTCCATTGATTTTACATGCAATAAAAACCAATTACGACTGAGTCTCCTGCTTCCAAACCTGAATCTGAAACTGCAAGTCTATTGCAAAATGAATGAATCAGCAGGTTTAATCGCAATGCTTTTGTTTTTACGTAGAACAACATACCTATCGCGGCTGATTTATCCCCCGAAAAGCGAACACTGAGTACAGAAGACAAGTTGCCTTTCCTTAGCTGAACTATTCTGCTGCTCTTCTTGTTTGGAATAATGTAGGCCAGAGTCCAAATTAAAGTCTTATTTTAGCTCTGCCAGTAAAATTATCTTTAAGAGACAAATTACATTCTGGATCATGTGCTCTTAATAGGATGAGGTCCATGTAACTCCCCCAGGGTACTGTTCATTAATTAATTACTGACCTCTGTCACGTAACGGGATTATGGAGACAATTTATGGAGAGACATGCTGCTGAACATCTAGGAAGTGATTTTATTACCTGTTTCTGACGGGTTTTTTAAACATCGTGATGTCAAGGTTTCTATATGATAAACTTTATGAGGTTAAACTCTTTGCTGGTTTATTTATTTATTGGGAATTGTGGGAGTGAAGCTTTAAACCAGACATCAAGCATCTCAACTTGATGTCTGTTTAATAAAAATGTGCCGCTTCACAAACATGACACAGTAATAATGCTGCCTCTTTCGTTTATCAAGTACAGTGCAGAAGAAAAGCATTCACCCACAAGTTTCGATGTATTTTATTGATGTTTAATTTTATTGACCAGCGCCAGCTAGTGCATACTGTGAAGTTAAAGGAAGGTGATGCATTGGTTGAACATTTTTTAACTAACAGAAATCTGAAGTGTGTGATATTTTTATATGACATTATTATTATTATCCTCTGTCTCATTTCTTTTGCACGTTTTCTTGCAGGATTTCTCCATTAATTCAACTCTGACCAGCTTCTCAGTTCTTGCTGAATGAATTCCTACAGCAAGATGCTGCCACCACCATGTTCCATTAGGGGGGTGACATGTTAAAGGGGCAGTATTGTGTATTTTCCGGGCACATAGCGTTATTTTATAGCATAATAAAGACGCTGTTACCGTCAGTTGTTATAAAAATGTTACATATATCAAAATTGACTTTGTGATTTATTGCCTTGAAATTGGGCCTCGGTCTCTTTAAAAACTCCTGCTCTTTCGGAAACTACGCCTTCAGGAAGTCATCACAACATGGCTCCTCTATTAAACCTTTAACAACATTTTTACCAGTGTTGGACTGAGAAGCCACTCGTATAATGAGCTCAGCTGATCCACCAGGTGTTTGCCAATTGCTGCTGGCTAGTCTGAAGGAGCTGAGTGGGGGAGTGGTATGGGAGGGCTCCTCTGTGAGGCGGTAGCTCTGAAACTGCAGCTCTGAGGAGGAGCTTTGTCCTCGAAAGCGGAGCTCTGTCCACCCAGACGTTTTGCACAGCTGGATGGTTGCCATGGGAGACAGAAGGATTTCTTAAAGAGTCCAAGCAACACTCCCAAGTATAATTTTTGATTACGGAATAATGTTATGATGTAAAGCTCAAAAAAGTCAATTTTACATAACACTGTCCCTTTAAGAGTCATGTGCAATGTCAGTCTTTTTTCATGTAGGCTAAAACATTTTGGGTCCCACCCAACCAGAGAACATCACTCCATGGAATGCAAATACTTTCCCTCTGCTGGTCCTTTAAGGCCAGCTAAACCATTTAAATAATCCATTTAGCATTGCTTTAGCTTCTGGTAAACCTTATCAGATAACTTCGAAAGGGAATTGATCAATTCAATTCTAATTTAGAGTTGTTAGAGTAAACGGAAAAAGTAGGTATTCAAGCCACACTTTTCAGATTTTATTTAAAAAAATAGTTTGTGAAAACCTCGTCTTCTTCTCAACTCACAATTATGTCCTATTTTTTTTCAAATAAAGTACAAAATGTTTGCTGCAACGATCAAAATGTTTGCTGCAAGATGACAAAATGCGAAAAATTGCTAAAGTATAAAAACTTTTTAAAAATCTTCTCTTAAATGCATCAAAAGTAAAATTTACAATAAAGACACACAGATTACAGTTCTGGTAAACATCCAGATTACTGATACATGATGTTACTCTGGACTTGACGCCTGAGTAAACGGAACGGCCCGCTCCAGCAGAACCTCGTCTCTTTACTGTCTCACCCGTCTCTGAACAGGTTCCGGCCCAGAGTCACACACACATAAACACACCCCTCCCACGCGCGCACACACACACACTGCATAAGTGTGTCTGTGTAGAGAAGAGGGACTGTAGCACCAGAGAACGGTGTGTGCCTCATCATGCAGATCCAGGCCAAGATGTTCCCCGGCCAAACAAAGCATGGTGATATGATTTCTGTTTTCTACATACAGACAGACAGACCGGCCTGCTGTACATAAATATGAATAAACCAACAATAGAAAATCTCGCTCTAAGATGTAAAGATGAAAAATGTATTAGAAAAATATCAGTTTGTAGATAACGTTTTGCAGGTGATTTTTTTTGTCCTGTGAACAACTAAGTGATTTGTGGAAGGCATTTATTTGTTTTACTAAACTCCTTTGGACTCATAAAATGCAAATCTTTCATGATTTTTTTGTCGTTCCAAAGAGCCAAAAGTAGTCTTCCTCTCTACCTCAGATAAGAGACAAATTACTATTAAAGTGATGCATTAAATTTAAGAAAAACTAGGATTTTACATGTGGTTTAAAACGGCTTCATTAGTCCTGAAGAACAGTGAAAACGGCATTAGCTTGAAGCGTCAGGCACACATTAGTTTCTCTCTGCAGGGGAAGAAGAGCTCTTGGTCTAAAAGCAAATAGAGTTGATCACAAAGAACAGGCGTGTTTAATGTGCAGAAGACGCACAATGTGACCTTAATACACAAATCATGAGTCATCGGTAAATGTAGCTTCCAGCTTGTGGCAATCTTTACGCCACCTGACTGAGCTTTTCTGGTTTTTCCTCGACACTGATAGCAGAGCGCTAAGCTAGCTTCACGTTGGGATGTCATGTGATTGTTTTTCTATTTTTATTATTATTATTTTTATTACCTGGTTATTAGCTTTCAAAGTGTTCCGAGCTGCTAAAGCTCGGAACACAAGAGCAGGATAATTATGTTTCATCTGCGTGAAATTAGCTGGAACAAAAGTTAAACGTGGTACGAGTTAAAGTATCAAAGAGTCATATCAAAACAGGTGTGGTGTGCATTTTTATGCAAACCCCTTTAATTAGATGTCCCTAAATAAAATCCACAGCAATCCAATCAAAAGTTACCTAAAAGGAGTCCATTCACATCCAAGTGACCTACATAAATGATACCGAAAACTGACAAGGCCGATGATCCTGACCAGCACCAGGCCGTGGGAACGTTTTCCGTCAGCAGAAACACAGAAGTTTATCAGAGTGAATGAAAATATACATGAAGCTAAATATAAGACAACCTTAGAAGAAAACCTGTTAGAAGATGCAAAAGAGTGGAGACTGAGGTGGAAGTTGACTTTCAGCAGAATATTGACCTAAGGTAAGTAAGCCTATTTAGGTGTGATATTAGCTGCATTTCCATTGACCCTATAACTGTGCAATTTTACATTTCGAAAATAAATCTGCTTAATGGAACCATGGCAATTTTGAAAAAAGCTCTTGTTTTTTGATAAAGAGTTGATGAGGTGTTTTGTTGACCGTATCAAAATGAGTTTGTTCCACAAAACTTTTCGCATCACACGAGTCACATGACCAACAACTGGATGTTGCCACTGGCTCAAACCACGAAGAAGACGACAACAGGAAGTGGTTGGAGGATGACGGAGCTGCGTGTTTTTTAATGACTTATTAGATGAACAAATTACTCGTGTGATTTTAATTGTGTTTCCTATTAAATAGAATTTTTTTTTTCTTTTTACATTAGCAGGATATTGACAAAGTTTTGCCCACATTTGTAAAGGGTCACTGACCCAGTCAAAGTTCAGACACAAATCTAATTGGGAGTCAGTGGTTAGACACAAAAATTGCAGTTCACACTCAATCCAGTCTGGTTGAATCTCAGCTATTTTGTGAAGTAGAATTGGAATAATTTAATCTGGAAGAGACAGACTTCTAAAGGCTCGCAGCAGTGAAAGGCAGATCTGCAGCATCGACAGAGGAGGGCTGAATACAAAAATACATGTCAGGAAACCATTGACCTTTTTTTTCTTTTACTTCAAAATAACGGTCTGCTTGTGTTTATGTCACATAAAATAATTGCAATGTGACAAAATGTGAAAAGGTCTAACGGGTAAGAGTACTTTGGCGAGGCGCTGTAGGCACATCGGTTTTATACTGCAGCTGTCACAGAAGAACCGAGTTATCAGGTCAGAACCAGTTCCTTTTCTGAAAGTGAATCCATTCAGTAACTTGCAACATTTTAACGTAAATCGTTTATGGCGTGTTGAGTGAGTCTGAGCTGAAAAGGTGCAGCGAGACAAACATCAAGTGATGAATGCAATCTGACAGACAACACATGGATGCAACATCGAAACACAGAGCAGCACGAACAGCAAAGCAAAGTCTGCAAGTCTTCATATTCTTTGCTTCAATCTGCAAACCAAATCCTCCTGCTGAAGCGCTAAAAAAACAACATCCAGAAACAATCTACACATCTGCAGATGCTTTCGGTTTTGCTCTTAGAATGAGTTTTCCTCATGGAAGCGACTGTACGCCCGGCTGTAACGTTAACCGCACATGGCATTAATCCCAGCATGATTTCTCTGCCTACCAAGGGTGCAGCTCTAATATCGGAGAGTGAGGCAGTAACCTGGATCCTGCTGTGAATTTAATTTGATGGTGAAGCGCCTTATTAGCGGCGCAAGCTAAGCTTTTCTCCTGCTCTGGGACTCGGAATCCGTTTCCTCCTGACATACTTTTCACAATTGCTATTCCGAAAGCGTTCGCAACCTAAGACATCGCCTCTCTCTCTCTCTCTCTCTCTGTCTCTTTCTCTCGTGGCCGCGCTAAAACGGTGCCAATTTAAATTTAATTTCAGCATGTTACAACCTAATCTCTGTGCACCAGTTTGAAATGAAAGCGATAGCTTTGTTCGGTTCTGCACGTGTTCCAGGTGAAAGTGAAATAAGTCCGTCACGTTTTTCCACCCAAAATTAGAATTATAATTTGAGGCCGTCTATGTGTTGCCTAGCAAGAGTGAACTATATGAGGTACTAAAAAAAAAAAAAAAAAAAAAAAAAAAAAAAAACTAGTTTCAAGAACGACATCTGAGAAACTAAGATAAAATAAGTAATTAAAGTAATTAAAGGATCAGTAGCTTTGTGGTTTTCGTCTTCTGGGTGTTTTTGTTTCTAGGTTTCGCGTTTTCTTTATCAGGGTCTTTTCTGTTGCCTGTTATTTACCATTATTGTTTTCAGTGACACAGATCCCATTTCTGGTTGCTATGTTACCATCTCCTTTCTCCATAAACTCATCATGATCTGAGTATTAAGAAACATATTAGTAATACATTATTTCCAATTTAGCCACAGCATATAGTTAATATGAGAGATATGTTCACTGTTTGCTTCAAACAATTATTCTTATAATATGTTTAAATTGATGGTTGTTGTTTTTTTAGTGAGATCATGCTACAGCAACAATTGATCCATTTATTTGATATTTTTATAACCACATTTGTACTAGAGGTGCCAAAGAAAATAGCTGGTAAAGAATAGACTTGTTTTGGTTGTATTTACCCAGAATGCACGGCGCATTCTGGGTAAAAGCTTCCTGCTTTCGGAGCGGGCTCTGGTGTGCTTGGCTTGAACCGCACCAAAGTTCACTTCAACCGAACTGAAACCAAGATTTTTAGGCCCACATCAGAGTTTGATTGTGCGTTCACACCTCCCCAAACCAGCCTGACCTTCCAATCAAACGAACTAGAGTTTGATTAAAGTGAACTAAACAGGCCTGGTGTGAATTCATGCTATATAACTTCTACTCTTGCTGAAATAAAGATTTCAGGAAGGTAATTTGTTTCTTCTTTTCTTTGCCACACATTTTCTCTATCAAGTGGCAATGCTCCACTTTGAAAGTATTAGTAGGGATATCAGGGCCACAGTCACAATGTTGGGTAAGGGGTGGAGAGCAGCACTGTACAGTTATAGGAACATGGAGACGTTAGTAGGCCAGAGGGGCTGCAGGTGCTTACTAAAGTTAGTAGCTATCTTTAACTAGGCCACTGCACATGTATTACCTGAGGTTAGTGTCTGAGGCACTCCTTTGGTGCAAGTCCTCTTCTTTATCCAACAAATCCTCCTGAATCTCCTGGTCTCTGTCTATCTTACTGCCTGACTCTTTGCCCTGACGTCTCTCCGCTTTACCAGCCTCTCTTCCCCTGTCTCCAGCCTCATCTTCCTCCTGCACCTCTCCTAACTGCTCATCCACTTCCCATGAAAGCCTTCTCGATTGCAACTGGCTGGAAACGGAGACAGATGCGAAGACAACAGCACATGCAAAGCAGAAAGAAAATCAAAGATAGCATGAACAACATAAAAACAACAAGAGATCCAGAGATGCAGTGCAGTGAAGAAAGAAAAATGATTGAAGAAAGAAAAAAAAAAGAAAGAGCAAGCTTAGAGCAAAACACCATGCAAATGAATTTGGTTTCAGTCGGACTGGAGACAAGATCAAAAGATTTGGTTTAATTTCGTAACACTTTTGGGTCAGAGACTGCGCCGCAGCATGACTAAGCAAAGTTCAAGAAGTTTGATTCATGTGTCCTAAAAACAGAGAACTATGAAATAACGCTGTATAAAAGAATCAATTTCTCTTTTTGGGTTCAAATAGGTTCGTCAGAAAAAAAAACAAAAACCTTTCCCATTCCCGATTAACAACTTTACAAGGGTATAAAAGTAGGACAGTGATTTCATCTTGCTAACGTGGGCGTGAGCTTACCGGATCTTGCGGTTTCCCTGCGGCCGTTCTGATTGGACAGACATGTAGCTCGTGCTGCTGAACCGAGAAGCGCTGCTGGTTCTCGACACAGCGGACACGTCGCTCACATCGCTGTCCGATGACTTGGCCGACAAGTTGTCAGAGCCCCGCGGGTCTCTGCCTGAGCGCTGCACACAAAGGAAAACAGATCATAAAAGGTATTTCATTAAAGCAAGGCATTTGGCGAACAAAAAACATTAGCAAAAAACCCCAAAAAATTATGATTGGAAAGTGGCAGTAATTTAACACATAAACAATGAATGTAAACCAGTCATTTCTACTAACTGAATCACTGAACTGTTCCTGCTTCAGGTCAGTTAGAATCACCAAAACTGTCTCTCTTTGCTAAATGCTTCAATAGTTATAGAGAATTTCAAAAACTTTCTTCGAAATCAGACGTTTACATACATTTATTCTGCGTTTTGTAGAATTTTTGGCCAAGTTATTCAGTTTCCACAAACTCCTCGCAGTAATTTGGTTCATTTCTCCTGATGGAAGTGGTGAATTATTCCCATCTGTGCCCAAGCTCTACATATTGAAATGTTACTTCAATATTTTTCATAATGTTCCATTCATCGCGATGTAATCACAAAAAAAGGGCTCTGCTGTTACCTGTTGGGATGGTGTTGAAGAAACCTTTTCATAAACTAAGTCAGAGCCAGGTTTTTGAAAAAGTGCAGATTTTACTTTTTCACAATCTGAGTAAGCAGAATCTAAACTAACAAGAGACAAAAAAATAAATAAAAAATTGGTATTTCCTTGCTTCAGTCCAGCTGATTTCAATTGATGACTGATTAACAGGCATTTGTTGAACTGCAATCAGTTGAATCCGGCACATTAAAGCAGGGAAACCTCTAAAACATGTAGGACAGTGTGCCTTGAGGACCAGGGTTGGGAAACACTGTCCTAGAGCGACAGAATGTTTTGGAATACATGAAATACGTCTTTTTGTTTACAAACCAGTCAAGTGGACCCTGTTACTGGCAATATTTCTAAGCAATGCTTAAATAATCACGTCCTAAGTCCTCAATTCCTCCTCATGACATTTACATGGGGTTCATAGAATTACTTTTTTTGTTCTATCCAATAAAATGGTAAATCAAAACCAGTAGCCATTAATTGGCTAATAGAGAATCCTTTGATTACGCCACGGCTTCCTTGGAAGCTGGTCTGGAATGACACGCAGCCGGTTTGAATCGACCTGAGTTTATATTGTTCAGGGTCTGTTTACTGTAAGGGCGGCTGAGCTGAGAGTTACAGTAACTTCTCTGTTCAGAGCACTTGCCCAATAGAGTCCAGCTTACTAGCAGGAAGAACATTGTTCTGTCAATGGGAGCTCTAGGAAAGCAAATATTCAACAGACAAGAACGACTTACACCTGAATCTGCTTTTTATAGACTTGTTTTAGCTTGCAGCTTCTCTCAGTTCAATAGCTTTCATAGCACCGACTTAAAAGGAGAGCAGAGCCAAAGTCTTTGTCTTGGCCGCAGTGAGACAGCAGGCCAAGTTCCCTAAAAGTCTTCAGAGCCTTTTTCAGAGCAGAAAGGCAAACATCTGATTATGGAAACAGCTGGTGTCACATTCCCGAAAATGATAAGAGGAAGCTCTGGTTGTGTAAGCTCTTATTTTACCATCCCTGATTCCAAACTGATGTGTTAAACATCAAAGGATTTTGGTTTGTTCTTAGTCAAGCACAGAGCGACGAAGGAGTGTGCATTTAGCGCATTACTCTAAGTTAGTCAAAGCAATCCACATAATATGCTGTAAGAATCTGTTCATGTACCATATAAAATTATTAATAACATTCGAAAGTCTCTACATTTTGCCATATTGCAACTACAAAATTCAATACATTTTATTGGGATTTTATGTGACAGAACAACACAAAGGAAGAAAAATAATTACTTAAAAACCTGAAAAGTGTGGCCTGCCCATTTGTATATTGTTTGGTTATGTCTCAACAAGCTTTGTAGATCCAAACATTTTTTACTTTCCCTCCTGCTAAAAAATGTGCCAGTAACTGTGAGTTAACTATGGACATCATAAGATTAATCGCAAATGAATGCTTAATTTATTATATTTCTGGAAAAAAATTTAGATCACTTGAAATGATCAGTTTCTCTGATTTTACTTTGTAGAGGTAAAATGAACATTGTTCTTTTATTCTACGAACTACTGACATGTCTATGAAATTCCAACCAAAATTTTTTTATTTATTTGCCGAAAATAAGAAATGGCCAAAATAATAGAAAAGATGCAGTGCTTTCAGACCTCAAATAATGCAAAGAAAACAAATTCATATTCACTTGGAAACAAAAATGCAAACATTTTAACTCAGGAAGAGTTCAGAAATCAATATTTGGTGGAATAACCAGGAGGTTTTCAAAAGGGTTCAGTGCAGTGGGCTCTTCATTTTCTTTCCAGAGCTGTATATGTATTTATGCACTCCTTTGTGTGTGATCATGCAAAATATTATATTGTGTTTAATCAATGAAAATTTGTATAAAATACTTTAAAGTTTGTGGCTGTATGTGAAAAAAATATTTTTTAAAAAGTTCAAAGAGTTAATAATATCTATTCAACTTTCAGAGATATGTGGAAAAAAAAAAATCAACAGGAACTAAAATATTTTGTGTCTTAAACAAAAATGAGCATGTTTGTGTGTAGCTAAGTGGGTTAGCATCATGCCTGACAGCTTCCAGTGCTTGCCACACTGTGGGGCCTTTGGACTGAATGAGAACCAAGTGGATGTTTTCTGGACTCCAGCGTCTGGGTGTGTCTGTACCTTGTGGTAGTCTTGTTCCAGTCTGGAGTCGGAGCTGGCTCCCTGTTTGTACATGTTCAACTTTAGTTTCATCTGCCTGGTCTTCTCCTCCATGTCCATACCTGAGCACAGAGATGCATGCTGGTCAGACAGGAAGTTGTACTGAGGGACGGGTCGGGTGAAAGGTCATTCTGCCGTGGTGAGAGACAAGCTTCTGGTGAGCCGTGATGAGACGGATCAAAATGGAAAAAAGCATAATGGTTGACTGGATTCACACACACATTCAACCTGTTCCACCTGAGCTGCAGCATATTCAAACTAAAATATTAAAATGCTAAAGTATTTCACAAAATATTGCTAGTTATTTGCAAATCTCCAACTTAAACCATTTGCACAAGATTTTGCATATTTGCTCCTCCTTCGACATATAAAAAAAACTTTCTATATGTCAGGAGTAATTTAACAAACACATGAAAAATGTCTCACTTAGCTTAACCCAGCAATATCCTTACACTGATGTTTGTTTCAATGTGCCTATTTATACTGGTGCTTGTGTTTTATTTTGGTGGTCAAATCGCTTTTAAGCAGAATAAGTTCACAGAAAAACCTCCCACAAACTACAAACGTCAATACAAAACTTCCCACTAGAACATCATCATCAGTTGTTCAGTCCCAAAATATTCCTGGATCGAACACAGATGCACAGCTTCACCTCCAACTCCACCTGCCCACCGCAGGCTTTGTCTCTACAGCTGCATCATCCGATGGCATGATTCGATGAATGCAAACACACACATTGTGCCATGCACATGAGCAATGAGACTGAACATTCAGACACATACACACCGACAGAAAGATAAAAAATAGAACAGATACGTTGAGATTGAGGTTTAACTAAAGGGAACTCATCTCTCTGTTAATTTAATTCTCCGTCATGTTTAGTAAGTATGTGCTTATTATCACGTCTCACAACCCACTAAACAGGTTGTTAGCTTTTATCAGCTGACAGATGTAGAGAAACAAAACCAGATGATGGTTGTGACTGTAGCTGACTGGTTGGATATAAAAACAACAACAAAGAAAACCTAATAGTTTTACGGTCAGTGAACACACCATACCCAAGCGCTAACAACACTCGGTGTCAAAGTTATCATTGAGGGAAGAAGTATCAAAGTTAGCACAGAGGTGTAAAGAACCTACTCCAACAGAAGCTGTGCTTTCATATTTTTAGAACTGTTGCTTTGGAGCAAGAAGGATTGTGTGTTCAGACTGGAATTGGACCCACAACCTTTGCGTGTGGGACTGTTTCCCACATCAAAGCAGATGGCGATAAGAACGATTGGTCACTCTAAACTGGAACCTAAATGGAACCGTGCACGGACATGTGGGTGTAGACGTGTCAACACGTCTTTTGTTTATTCAGACTGATACCGTGTGAAAGAGGACAGGACGTTCAGCAGGTAACAGGAAGGCTGAAATTTTAGATCATTTCCCCAAACTTTTAGATTTTCTCCATATTTTAACATCTTACTAATTAATCTGACAAACATGCCTGGAAAAAAAAATAAAAATAAATCTACAAATAACTAAGGAGGAGCTTCTCAACTTTGTTTCTGGGTAGGAAAGGGTCTTATAACAATAGCTGTATTTCCATTAACCCCAGAACTTTGTAAACTGAAATGACGGAAATAAATAACCTTAATGGAAACACCAATACTCAAAAACTCTCTTTTTCGCTAAAACGTTTTCGCGCTAGGATGAGGTAGTTTTTCAACCATATCAAATAGATGCATTTTGCAAATTTCATGAGTCAACAGCCAGATGTTACTACTGTAGAAGATGACAAAGAAGACGACAGGAAGTAGTTGGGGTTTTCAGACAATGTGGCTCCACCAGAGCTCTCACAGTGTAACACTTTTTTTTCATAAAAAGTTGTGTTGAATCCATAGTTCTTTTATAAAATCGGCCACTACAATTTCCCCAAAATGCCGCATACGCAGCCACTCGAAAGTTTAAGGAGCTTGTTGCTCCAACGCCTGAATAAGATGCAGACGTCTCCTCTGATGGCTGATAAATGATGGATGAATTATAAATATATCTTATGTAACCGTTCACATCTGTCGCTGACATGATTGCAAATAACTTATCACCAAGCTTATTCGTGTGTGTGATCTTAATTAAATTTTTTATTTAATGGAAACATGGCAAATGTGAAATTGTGTTTTTTCGACATCAGCAGAATATCGACAAGGATTTGCGCACATATGTAATGGAAACACAGCTAGTGTCTGCTGTAAAGAAACAGCACTGGAAACACTTGCTATCATTGACCAGTAAGCCCAGAAAATAAAGTTACAGACACGACAGAAGCTGGAAGCGCCATCTACAGGACAACTAAAAGAGTGCAAGAGAATGGAGTCAAGCAAAGCGCGGACAGAGTAGACGGCTGGGATGAGGGGAGGCGGATGGGGATCTTGGGAGGAGAGTAGGGGTGGGCGGGCAGGAAAGGAAGAGGAAGCAGCAGAAGAAGAAGGGACAGACCTGAGTTCGTCCAACCTGGTGAGTCCGTGTCTTCTGGGTTTACATCACAAAATGGACAGACACAGACAGAGGAGAGGAACATGGATGTAAGAGGATGCACAAAGGGTAAAAAAGGGAGGGGTGTCAAGTTGGAGAAGGACAGTGTGTGGGGGTGTGTGTGCGTGTGTTTGTAGAGGGGTGGGTGATGTCATCATTGAATGTGTCAGGTTTGAAGGGTTAGAATGAGAGAGAAGTGAAGGAGGATCAGGGAGGAAGATGGGGGTGGAGGGGGGGAGGGCACAACACAACACAACAACAATACAACACAACATTGGCAAAACAGCAAACACAGAGGACACAAACAAAAATCATCACATTCTCCAACAACACACAAACTCCACTATGGGCATTGTGGGAAGTCGAAACTGGGAGAGGCTAAGACAGAGGCCGAGAGTTTAGTCATTAGAAACTGAAGAGGGGAAGGAAATCTGGGGGGGGGGAGCTGAAACAGGAAAGAGATGTTAATGGATCAAACCTGACAAAAACTGGAGAGACAGAGAGAAAGACAGAGAGGAGAAGGATTAAAGGAAGAAGTGGATGTTGCTTCTTGTGGGGAGAGACAGCCTGGAAAAGTAACAGAAAAGAAAAAAAAAACAGAGCAGGAACTAAAGACACTGAGCAGCACGAAAAGAAAAAAAACAGCCAACTCCTTCAGCTGGTGTCTCACCAGAAAGAAAAAGGGGAAAAAAGGTGAAATTGGTAAATTGTCACCTTGTAGCAAAGTATAAGGCAGGAGTATGTGTTAAGATGTAAACACATTGACAAGCAGATGCATGCAGAAGTCAACTGGTTTGTTTCAGAAATGATGTTATACAACAGCAGTAAGTTCCTGCTCCAAGGCATTTCACTTTCTCTCTCTCTGATCTATTTATGCTGAATTCATAATCATATTTTTCTTCCCCTTTATGTTATTAATAACTTTGCAGCCTGCTAGAACCGACTTTTTAGCTCTACAAACTGAACTGAACTTTCCTACTAGCAGCAGCCATGACTCTGAAAACAGGAACCCGCTAGTACACAGGACGTTAGCACATGAGCTACCACCGCTCCACATGTATGACCGCTTCCCCTCAGAGTCGATCTGACCCCTTTACCACGCAACCTTCATTCCTGATCTGAAGCAGCGCTCGCATCACAACTCATTTTTCAAACCACCTTCCAACAAAATTGGCATTTTGGTTCTGTAATACCTGATTAACGCCTTTTCAACGAAGTGGCGCATGAATTAAAAGGCAATCAGAGACAGGTGATTCATTAGCTTTCATCTCTTTGTGACGGCCAGCATCATAAAATTAAGAGTTGAACAAAAACGATGTTGTGTTGCTGACCAGAGATAAAAGCGTGCCTGTTTAAGATACACACACATGCACACCCCCATACACACCCCCCCCACACACAAAAGACACAGTTATAGATAAATAATTAGCAAAATTGTATTCACTGGCAATAACGTGACATGTAAAAAGATTGACTTTTTATATATCACTTAGGAACACAACAAGAGTCAATTACCTACATATAACAGACAATACTCAGCTGATAGTACAACATTCAGGACGTCCCACACACAAAGCCAACCAGCCAGCAGGTAGATTTCATCACAAAATGTTTTTTTTCTGTGAGCTGACAGCACGGGCCTCTGTTGAACATGAAAAAAAAAAGCTAAAAAAATGATTTATTTGATTTCATTTTAGGGTTCAAGCTTCTAGAAAGGTACAAATGTTGTTTTTCACTCTGTCAAATTGTATAAAATGGTATCTATTTATGCAAGAACGTTAAATAAAAAGCTTTTAGCTTTAGAAGCTTTGACGTCATTCCTCATTCTCCTGCTTTGTCTGGTAAGAATGCGACACTTTCTACAATCTAAAAGACAGTAGAAGCATAAAGAACAAAATTCAATGGAATCTGGAGGACACATTATATTAGCAAAAATAAAAAGAGACTTAGTTCAAAGGTTAATGAAGATGGGATTCTTTGGATGTACAATGCAGCATCCACAGAACCTCAAGACAGGAGGATATCACACAAATCCAGCATAGGAAAACCAGAACAAAAGAGAAAAGCTATGCCTAATATGTCTTTAAATAAATCTTATGAAATGGAGCCACTAGTTGGTTTTATTCACACTGTGGAAAGCCACACGCACACACAGACATTGAATTGATGTCTGTTAATGTTTCATTCACTTCCAAAGCCCAACCCTGACCTGAACCTGAAAACAGGACTTCTTCCTGTGGGGCCTGCAGGGGGAGTTGACCTTCATAACATACCATGTGTTGGAAAAGCTGGCTTTACAAGGTGAAAAATACTAAAACACACACAGACGTGTAAGAGAGTAAGAGAACAGTAAAAATTGTTTGTTGCTATTGTTTTACATTATCAGTACATGAACAGCAATAACATGCAGTACGCCCTGTTCTCCAGCAGAGAACAGCACTTTAGAAGGCTAAAATATAAAGCCTGATGCTTCATATTTAATTATGCTTTTTGAAAGTTACTAAACCTGAAAGTTAAACATTATAACAGCGATATTTTCCTTAATAGCGAGTCAAAAGAAAAAGTCTAACACTAGTAACCCTTAGAAGAAGCTCCTGTGTGTTTTACTGATCTATCATTTCTTTATTTTACTAAACAACACACTGATGAACCTGCTACAACTTCTGCTGAGATATTGCATCCTTTTCAGCGTGATTTGGCTGGACTATTTACA
Organism: Brachyrhaphis roseni; assembly: GCA_903066815.1. NCBI lineage: Eukaryota > Metazoa > Chordata > Actinopteri > Cyprinodontiformes > Poeciliidae > Brachyrhaphis > Brachyrhaphis roseni. The sequence goes on from CAEFZY010002855.1 coordinate 35,526, forward strand.
CCATCACATGACTGACAATCCAAACACTTCAACTAGTTTTCTAAAATTCACAATGTCATTTAAAGGAGCACACGTTCACTCTCAAACCCACCAACCTGCGTCAGTGAGGGAGGGGTGTGGCTGAGACTCTCCGTCAGACAAAGAGCCATTTAGCCCTCGCTGCTGGTCCTCCCATGTCACCTCTATGGGAAATACACACACACACTCACTGGAGGACAGAGAACCCCAGATTGTCTTGGAGAAAATATTTTTCGTACTTTATGTGAGGAAAAGCTGTAGAACTGAGTTGTGACATGCCAAAAGATGAGTAAATAAAAAATAAACACCAGGAGCAGTAAGAAAGAGAAAAAGGCTGAAAGCAGCGGCAGCTCCTGTTTAAAGACTGTGAGCATGCTGCCATCTGCTGGCCAGCTGAGAAAACTGTCTCTTATTATTCTAAAAGATTCTGCTTGATCTTTTAGATGACGTTTTCCTGCAGCAAAACAGGAAAACAAAGATGTTTTGTACTTTTACCAGATTATTGTAGCTGCAAAAAAAATAAAACACTTTCCTTGAATTGATAGCACTCAATAAAGAGTTCCAATCTTATTAAATACTTTAAAATTATGGCCGTATATTTGATAATAATTGTTATTAAAAGTAGAAATGATTGTTAGAGCTGAGTAAAATAACTTAGCATTAGCATTAAGGGTGGGTTAGATATCTGAGGACATACTGAAAGCAGAAGAGGGCATGCTAGCTAGAAATCACAACAAATGTAATAATATCAGATTCAAATGTATGTCTAATTTGTACAGGCTACTGAAGACATACAGGGATTAATTTGTTCAATCTAAGAAGTACAAACAGAACAAAGTTAAAGGAACGTAGAAATGTGCAAAACTAATAAGACTAAAACAAATCACAGTAAGTAGATGTCGAGAATAGAGGTGTAACAAGATCTCAAGTTAAAAAAGTGTATTTCTTATTAAAAGAAAAAAAAAGACTGGACTGAGAAACTCAAACCAGTTTCTTCCACCATGTAAGTTTGAACCCGAACAGCAACAACATGGCAGATATGAGAAGAATTGGTAAGAACAGTAAAAACACTGCAGCTGGTTCATTTGTTAGCTTTTAATTATCTCTGTTTTACTACCTAAAAGTGTTATAATAATCCGATATTTAAAGTATTTCTCCTGTTATTTGTTATCAGGTTATCTGTTTGTATTACCTTTTTCATTTAAGTCTTTAATTCACCAGACTTTGTACAACTTTACATTTTGTCTGTCCGATGACATCGTTTTAAAATATTAAATCAGATCATTTGACTAGTTACAAAATACTTGAGTGGCATTTTTTTCCCAAACATTTAGCTCTTACTTGGGTGATTTCTTAGATGGTTAGATTTAACTTTTACTTAAGTAAAACATGCTAAAGTAGTACAATTCATACTTAAATATAATTTTTGAGTACTCTACTCACCTCTGGGAAATAAACACAAACTTGAATGTCCCAAACAAATTGCAGGGTTTTTTTTTTTTTAGTAAAAAGGGAAAAAAATAGATTCTTGTTTTACTCCAAAATACTGCTAAAATCATGTTTGGCCTGGCTCTTCTGAACCTAAAACTGATGTGTCGTTACACCTTTAATCACGAGCTGGACAGAAGGCAGAAGAACGGGAGGATCCACAGCAAACCCAAAGCATCACTGCATTCAGAGGACTTGCCTTTCCTTCCGTTTACAGGAGGACCTTGGGGCTTTTCTTCGCTGTTTGCAGCTAGAAGCAGATCGACGCTCGTCAGACAATGAGGCCGTGAAACTTCGAAGCAATGTAGAACATTGTCCCACCGATCAGATCACAAACACACCACTGACCCAGAGACTGTAGTTTGTTTTAACTTTGACTGATACTTTGTTGTGTTATGCGCGCTGCAGAGTTTATGCTGTGGAGCTAAATCGACAGCACAAACAACGTGATGTTTGTTCAAAAGAGAAATAAAAACATAAAAAAAAAAAAAATAAAAAAAAATTAATTTTAACTGGAAAAATATTTTGAAACTGAGAAAAATAATCTGATAGTAGTTTTGAAAATTTTTTCAGTTTATTTATTTTTTTCAGTTTTAATTTGTTTAAACTTTATGGCCCCAATTTAGCTCCATAACTACAGGAAGTGTTTACTGAACATAATAGATTTAGAAAGAAGAAATGAGAAGGCAGATATTCTATAAACATATCAAGTTGGAGCCACTAAACTCTGCCTTCTCATCTAATCCAAAGAGTGCATCTAGATCCATTTTTGAGGGTAATGCTGAAAAAAAAAAAAACCTGCATCATAAAAAAGCAAGAATTCATCTGGACTGATGGGACAATGTGCCAGTTTGCAACCATGTCAGTAAAGATTGTTGATGATTTCTGATTTCTTGGTCAATTGTTTAGTGTTTTTTTAAGTCTGTCCCAATGTGTCCACTAGTCCAGTTAGCACTATTATGGCCTCAGTCAACAAAGCAAACAGAACACATAAACAGATGGGCGAGTAGGAAGTAGAAACTGTGGGGGACCCACGTCTCTGCCAACATTCACATCATTCATTCAAGCTTATGGGTGAATGTACTGAAACCTCCAACCATGCATATTAATCTGGCCCACAGACAGGACCCGCTTTGTAAGTTCTTTTTGTTAATAGCATTGTAAATAATTGACCCAAACGGTTTTTATTGCAAAAGGAACTCCCCTTGAGAGCAGCTTTATGTGGAAGGTAACACACCTGGAGGAACACTGTGGGCTTCAGCTGACCTGCTCTCCGGTCCTGCTCCCTCCGTCCCTGCTGCCTCTTCAGCTGGCACGTAAAGTTTAAAGAAAATGATTCACTTTTTAATTATAACAAGACGCCTCTGAACTTCCAACCACAGCTGGTAAGGACGGGCACACTTCATCAACATTGCAGCTTCTCCATAGGAAGGAAGGAAGGCTAAGTTACCTCAGATCAGGTAACTTAACCAGTTGACATTAAGCTTCATTGGAAAATGTCCTATTTCTAGAAATGTTTCCCAAATACAGAAATACAGTTGGTTAAAGACAGAAAGGAAGTAAGGAAGAAAGAAAGTGACAATGACTCAAGTAGACACTGGTAGACCTATAGAGAACTTAAGGAAAGTCCTTGTGGATTCGCAAAGTTCTCTAAAGAGACTCAACCCTACATCCATTTTTCTTTCAATTTGTCCAATTCCTTACCCAGAGGTTGTGCAAAGCTAAAGAACTTCATGTTTTTTGTGCACATAGAATTACTAATAATTTGCACTGATAAAGTGTCCGAGCAGCAAAAAGAGTCGATAGTCCACACAAAGACAGTCAAACGAGTTCAGATAGGGGCTTTATGAAGAACCTGCAGAATCCAAATGGATCAGGAGGTCAGAAACAAATGAAGACGAAGCAAGCTGAGGGTGCAAAGAAGACACGAGGCACCGCAGACCAGGTTTGAGTTTTCACAGAGAGAAATACAACTCAACCAAAACGTTCTGCCTGATAGACTAAAAAAAAAAAACACAAACCAGATACAAACCTTCATTTGACTGTGTTCCTTCATTTCCGTCTTCTGAGAGAGAAACGGAAATAAACCAACGAAGGTGGATTGTGTTGTCGTGAGAAAACAGAAACGCATCAATCAAACCATATGTGGAACAACTCTGTAGGCAAATAATCTCACATTTTTACGTCAAATGTGAATGTCAGGAGACCATTCTTAGGACCCAAACAGAGGAGTCATTGAGTGCTTCTAGTAACAAGCAGCATGGTTAGCTAACGTCTAGTGACTTACTTCTATCTGTTCCTGGGGGTGGAAGCTGTGGGAGTTGGCGCCCTCGTCTACTGGACATGGGAGTACTGGAGGGACTGGTCTGAACAGATCCACTGCGAGGATGTGCCCTGAGTGACAAAAAGAAACCAACGTGAAGCAGAAGAAGAGTGAAGGTGGGGCGAGGCCATGTGGCACCCACATCACAGATTTACAGCAAAACATCTTCTTTTTGTTAAGTCATGCCACTGTAGCAGTGGTGGAAAATGATTTTATCTTGGGTCGATAATTCATTTGGTCCATTTTCAAATAACGCTGAATAATATTTGTAGGTCATTCAGACACATCAGTATGGGGGAAGATTAGGGCCACTGCAAAAAAAAAAAAGAATAATTTTGACATTTTTTTCTCAGAATTTGGACATTAAAATCAGAATTCTGACTCCTTTTTTTTTTTCCAGAATTTGACATAAATCTTCTGAGATCAGGAGTCAGAGCTCTGAGGGGAAAAAAATGTCAGAATTCTGAGATTAAAGCTGTTTTTTTTTTTTTATTATTGGCACTAATCCTCTTCCGTACATCAATGGTGTTACAAGAAAGGAGACAATTGTAACCCTTCAATTCACTCTCACTCTCTGGGTTTTGAACAGATGACATTTTGGCACATGATATGGAGGCTGAGGGTCACATCAACTGCAGCGAGCTGATCTGCAATAAAAGATGCTCTGTGTGAGACGAATGCATGTACAGTCGACTCATCGGGCTGCAGGGAGAAAAGAGTTCAATGCAGATACAGCAGATCAGTGCGACCATGCGTTCATACCGTCTCTCAACAGCTTGAAATCAAAAGTAAATTAAACAAACAAACAAAAAAAAAACAACACACAATGCCATCACAAGGATAACCAGCATCAGTTGATGTTAATAATGAAATCAAAGTAAAAAATATTACCCTCATCACTGCTATACTCACAAGTGTATGAGCAGTGTGGTGGAAATAATAATAATGATAATAATAATAATAATAATAATTAAAAAAAAATAGGTAGCAAGCTATCTAATGGGGTTAGGATTAATGTGCCTGAGTTATGCGTAAAGAAAATACAGAACATCCACAGTGCTGTTGGGAAATAAACAGGGAAAAAGTGGTCAGGTGGGGTTTGGGGATGTGGGGTTACTGAGGGAACGGGTAATGGAGTGAACTGGGGTGAGGAGGGTGAGGTAAAGTAAGGCAGGGTGGCAGGGTATTAGGAGAGGGACTGGAGGTGTTTTTAGTTGGGAAGCAGGGTTGGTTGTTCATACAGTATGAGTTAGTCAGGAATAGGTCGGGTACGAGCTTCAGGGAACAAGTCTCTAAGGCTGCGCTAGATTTTAGCTGCACAAACATTTTAACAGAGGTTGAGCATCGCTGGAGGACGAGAAAAAAAATCGTGGTTGATTTAAGGGGGCAGTGTTACGTAAAATTGACTTTTTTGAGCTTTGCATCATGTTGTAATGTTGTTCTCTCATCAAAAACATACCTGGAGAATTGATTAGATTTTTTTCATGCATGTTTGAGCAATCCTTTAATCTCCATGGCAACCATTCAAGCTGCACAAAACGTTTGGGTGGATCTAGCTCCGCCTTGGAGCTGCAGTTCCTCCTCCAAACCTTCGCATCACAGAGCAGCTCACCTCTGTGACTCGTTCACTCAGCTCCTTCAGACTAGCCAGGAGCAATTAGCAAACATATGGTGGAACTCTGTGTCTGCTGAGCTTATTATAGGAGCTACTTTTCAGTGCAACACTGGCAAAAACATTATTAAAGGGTCAATAGAGGAGCCATGTTGTGATGACTTCCTGAAGGTGCAGTGTTGGAAAGAGCAGGTCTTTCTTACAGCGATAGAGGCCCAGTTTCAATTTTAAATTACTTAAGTCACATTTCTTTTAAATCATATGTGAACTGAAGGTAACATAGTTACTGAATTGTGCTAAAAAATGACACTATGTGGCTGGAAAACGAATAACACTGCCCCTTTAAAGCTCAAAATGATGGTATAGAACTAAAACATTCAGCAAATCGGTAAAATCGAGTTGAAATAAAGTATTCTGCTGGAAAAACACAGAATACCATGGGAAATCACATGGAACTGCTGCCTGTTTAATTTCACACATTCATCCAATCTCCTATATACAGTAAACACATACAGACCCTCACAGCAAAAAAAAAAGTTCTATTGCTGACGTCCCAGTGTTAGCTAATCACACTCAAGTTTGTCGATTTTTGATTTAGGTGGCAAAACAGAAATCTACTTTTAAAATTTCTATTGTTGTTTTTTTACCCCCTCCAGTATAGCTCAGACTCTGGAAAATGACTGCGTAGCCAAAACCTCCAGCTAGATGCTAAGTCTGCTTTCGCTAGCCTCTCCAATCTGGATCACACCTCGTCATGGCAGGGGAGGGGGGCGCGGACCTCCCGGACGGCAGAGACGGCATCGACCTCATGAGGGAAGAGTCGTGGGGGCGTTCGGTGGAGCGCGAGCGGGACGAGAGGCGTTCTATAGTGGGCCGCTGGTCTGCCGAGCGGGACCTGCTGTGAAACTCGTGTCTATCCATGGCTCCGTGGTTCCTACAGAGGTTGTTGAGAAACAGGCAGGCACTCAGTGTGACTCCAGCTGGGCTGGGACAGAAAGCTGGATTAAAAGAAGGCATGGTGAGTAAGGAAAATGGTTGCTCCCTCTGTGTATGTTGGAGTGCAGGTTTGTACATTTATTATGACTATGAATAGTCACTAAGCTTTTTTTTTTTTTTTTAAATAGGAAATCGGATCTAGGAATTGCGTTCTATTTTTTTTTTCTTTTAATTTTGAAAAATACACCAACAATGAAGAACATGTGTCTTCATTACATCATTTGTGTTCATTTGGAGGTTTGTATTTCTAATGTTCATATTCAATATATGGGATTTATTTATTTATTGTGCGAAGAAAATGTATAACTTTACCTGGGTAAGTATGTGTAAAAAGCCTTAAACTAAATTAATGTCATTGCAGTTGCTTATTCTCACACTGAAAGTGGAAAAGAAAAACACCCTTAAAGCTAGGCAACTTTTACCATGTTTCTTTTTTCATATTTGATCCAACTTGAGGGGAAGGATGTGAGCAGCGCATACACGGGTTTGTTTGACAGCGCTGAGACCCTGCTCCTGGCTCTGATTGGTCGATTCTGACTGGGAGCGGTGCGTTTCTGCAGATGGCAGCAGGACCACAGGAAGGTGGAGAAGTTTGATTCTTTCACACATTATCTGTCTCATATTCTACTGTCAGGACATGGTGACAGTTTTAACAAATCTTCAAAAAATTATAAAAGTCACCAACTGCAACTCTAATTCTGAAAACATTATTAAATGGGGGGGGGAATCCCATTTAAGAAATAATTTGTTTTAAATCTAATCACGTGGCACAATTATGATTGCTGTCGCCAAGAGGACTGGAGAGAAATATTTTGAGTCTCTTCATACAATCTGGATCTTCAATAGTCCTGGGTTGTTTAACACTTTTTCTTCCCCATAATATTTAATCCTGATTTGGTCACATTTTTAGGATAATTTTCCAGTGAAAACCCATCGACAACACATTTTTAACCAAGTCCACCAAGGTTTTTTTTGTTTGTTTAAATTTTTTCTGTCCTCCTGCAGCATTTCAGGCATACAATATGCATCAGATTCTTTACCAAAAGTATTCTGGTTTTTCAAAGAGTTCATGACGCCGTTAGCTGTAGCCAGGTTCCCGGAGCTTTAGGAGGAGAAACACGCCGACAGCGTCACAGATCCTCCGCGTAACTTAACAGTGGACATGAGACGCTTTCACATTCAGCCTTTTGTTTCACTCTGAGCCCGCCTGGAGAGTTTAGTGATGCTAAATATCAATCTTAGCCTCACTTGACCGAAGGATATGATTCCAGTTAAAACTCTGTATGTTTACGTTTGTGACATTAGGTCAGAAAACAATTTTTCCCTTGCACGCGTGTTTTTAAGGGGTTGTTATGTGCATCGCTAATTGAGCCAGCAGGTTTGATTTTTCTAGCAATAAATGATGTCACTGGAATAAAAGTTTAATTCATTTTAAGGCTTTTTACCGGAAGTGTAAGCACATTTGTTCATGTGAGTGTTTAAATTGAGAAATTATCCAGAAACCATCTAAAAACGGCATGCAAATTGTTACTGCCAATTTTCCTAAAAAACCCCAGTAATGTATGCACAGTAGATAACGGTCTTAAAGAACTAAAATGCTTTTTGTTTGGTCAGCTAACAAGCCTCTTCTTGTAAAGTTTTTGTTTTCCAACATTTTCCTTCTATTTGTCCATTTTATGGTTGACTTTACGGAGTCATTGTAGTCAGAAAGACCTAAACTGAAAGAACAGCCATGTTACATGGCTTACATGGCATTATTTTTCACCTAAAGTGGGAGATGTGAAGAAAAATGTGGCGTGTAACTGCATGTAAGTTGGAATTTGCTTTTGATGCATTTATTACTCTAAAACATTTGTGTTATAGTCATGGCACAGTGTGAAGGAGGGAAAATATTGTCCTGGAAAGCTAGAAGGAAAAAGACCGTGAGGTTTCACATTTTGCTAAAGAAGCCACAGACAGTGCAGACGTGTTTCATTAACCGTTGCAAACAGGGAAAAAAAAGAAAAGGAGTAAACTGAGAGCAAGTGTGAAAGTAGTGCACTAAAGAACTTAATCACAGTCTAGAAACGGAAAATATTGTAAGTGGGTTAGACCATGCATGTTGTCTGATACTTGAGTAGAATTTACCTGCTTTTTATCAAAGATCCAAAAACATCAGAGTTTGATGCCATTAGAGCAAAACGGATCAAAATGAACTTTTATACTCATGTTTACAGAAAACTCTGAGGGTTTGTTGGTCTCAGAAATTCAATCAAACTATAACCCATAATATTGATACAAAGATTTTAAAAATAGAAATTAAACAATGTGTTCCATTTTCCTTTTCGTGTCAAAACCTCCAGGCGATGGTTGAGTTTGGCAGTTCAGTTGTCCAGTAGAGGAGATGTCCTTTTAGATTACATCAGGTAGAAAACAGCATCTCAGTGGTTACCATGGTGATAAAACATCCAGAAAACACATTTTGCCCCTTTTAATTCCTCCAGCCGCTGCTGGAGTCTTTTAGTTTTCTGAATTTGGAATATTTATGTTTCCATGTGTCGGTACAGACCGGCTCAAACTCCTAACACAATAAACTACATGGCTCAAAAAGAGGATGTGTGTCACAAAGCTCAAATGTTTCTTGATAGCCATAATTTCATGTATATTGCACAGAATATAGCATATACAATTCCTATAAAAAGTATTCACCTTGGATATTTTTTTTTTGCTTTAAAAGTCAATCATGATTTTTTTAAAAAGCAAAAAAAATAAATAAAAAATTTTCAAAGAAATTTATACAAAAAAAATTCAAAACTTTTGTTGTCAAAAACAACAACAAAAAACAGATTACCTTTTTATTTTTCAGTATTTTGTAGAAATTAGTTTTAATTTTTACATTAAAGTCTTGTTATTTTTATTTAAAAAATGTCAAAAAGGCCAAACTGTGTCCTGACTGATTTGTAAAAGCAATAACAGGTGAATACATCTGGATGGCATATGCAGTTCACACACCGTAATCATTAGGAAAAACCGTCTTATTAATTTTGGACAGTTTTTAAGTTATGTTTTCCAGACTATACAAACATATAAATGCAGCGTCCACTAATTTCAGGTCAACCAAATGATTTTTGCAGCCATCGACAAATCCTCTGGCATAAATCTGACCAAATACCTCATCAATCCTCTTGGCAGGATGGATAAAACCAAATATATTTGGACTGGTCATCTGTTTTTTGTTGTTTATTTTTTGTATAGTCCCCACATTTTCAACAAGGTCAGAATCATTTGAGAAGCTTAACACTAAAGCTTAATCTATTAAAAAAAAACAAAAAAAAACAGTTTTGATGTATGTCCAATCATATAAGCCACTGGAACATCTGTGTCAGCCTCCACAGTGAAGCAGGTTTTGCAGCTGCCTACACAAACAATACAAATACAGAAAGGCTATAAAAATCTTTTTGTAGCCTTGAAATTTCTCCACATTTTTCTCCCTGACCTTTGGACTTTTCAGTTTTTTATTTGTAAATATATATATATATATATATATATATATATATTTTATCATTTTCTTTCATCTTCACCATTGCATACCACTTTGTGTTGCTCTTTCACATAAAATTCTTATTTTACATATTTATGTTTGTGATTGTAATGTGACAAAATATGGAAAAGCTCAAGGGGTGTGAATACTTTTGCAAGCCGTCTAACTTCCCAGAGAACAACAGAGATGGACTTCCTGTTATTTCTCCAACTTGACCTCGAATCAGCAGCTCACTGGCTGAAAGTTGGGCAGACGTTTCTACCTAAGTTCTGCCCAGCAGGAATACGATTCTGGTTGGATAAAGAATCAGAAAATTAAGCTTCGGTGTCCATCCTAATAAAAGTTTATGGATTTTGCTGAAAACCTGCGTCTGCGCTGCAGTACAAACCTGTTTATATGAACTCAACCAATTCTGATTGTAAGAGAGGTGAAACATTTAGACAAAAATGACATCAGGGTCTTGTTAATGGTTTCTCTGCAACTTGCCAAGAGACATTTTAATTCAAATTGAAATTCAAAAATACTTTATTGATCCCAAAGAGAATTTAAATGTTGCTGTAACTCATATTAATTCAAATTAAGAATTTAATGGAAACTTATTGAGCCTACACATATCACTTTGATCTGATGTGGACTAAAGAGAATCCACAATAAATTGAAAACTGTACATCTAACATCTGGCAAAAAAAAAAAAAAAAGTCTGACATTTTGAATGGTATCATTTTTAAAACAAAAAAGTAAACTACCAAATCAGCATGACATTCTTGCTGAATGTGTTTGTGTAGAGGCTTCTGGTCTAAACTGTATATACAGGCTGAGTTTGTAGTAAAGAAAAGCTTGCTATTAAGGAAAGTTTGTTGCATTTATACAGTTACACACATCCTCATAGGCAAAAAACAGGCGACTTAAGCCACTTGAAGCCTTTCTGTAAAGTAACGGATGATGTATATTCTTGACTTTCAAGTAATTCTCCAGGACACTGACAATGTTCTTAGAAAGGCCTGGATGTCAGGACAGCATCACAGGAAAAAAAAAAATAGCACAGAAAGGACGAGACTAAAAAAACTCCACACCACTGGGCTGACATAGAGTGCCGCTGTTGGCATAATGGAAAATGGACAAATAAACGACACCATCAAAAACAACAACAGTAAAGTATTGGCTAGCAGTTAACTGCACAACCAGCGAAACGGCACAGACACCAGCAGCAACACGAGCTCGGAGTCCCACACACAGAGGCAGTTGTGTAGACGTGTTTTCACAACTGCTCGACTCCAGAGCTGTGATGACTTAAAAAAAAAAAAAAACGATATCAGAGAAGATATCATTTTCAGTCATCACTCTCATGGTGACAAAAAAAAAAAATCACAGACGAACGAGGTACGACTCGAGGAGACCACAACATGATGCACAGATGTTGCGGTGGTACACTTCAATACCTCTGGTAGGCAAAGTTGGAGGAGTAGGCGCCCTCTGAATAGGCACGGGTCATCCGAGTGGAACGCAGTAACCTGACTGCTTCCTCTCTGCAGATTGGGTACACGCCGTGGTTGCGGCTGGCAAAAAAATACGGTATAAAATAAACGTTCAATTTAGTTTTTCCCCCCTACTTTTAAGCACACAGCTGGCAATATCATACATTACTTATGGATTTCCGTAATTAGAGGCATCAGTAAAAAAACTGCAGGTTTATCTGATTACACAGATAGAGAATCAAACGTATCTCTGCTGGGGAACCCCCTCTACTGGACAAAACGCCACTGGCACACTTTCATAACCTTCCTTTGTACTGATGATGGCGTGAGGGAAAACAACCCGTAGTGTGAGTGCCAGGTGTGAAACAACCAAATAAAAGCAGAAGGCACCTTAAGGGTTGTGGGTGGAGAACTAAGAGGGGATGTGTGGAGATGAGGCTTCATGCAAACTCAGACAAAAGTATACCTGAGGTCCCTTTGAGGATCGTCAGTAGGCTGAGTGTGTCTGGTTCGAGGTAAGGTGAGAAAATGGCTGCAGACACATGGAGGGAGGAGAGAAGACAAAGATGGATCGGATATGGTGAAAAGGAAGAGGAGAGGCGACGATGAAGGCAGGAGGAAAGAGGCGAGGATGTTTGGAAGACAGAAAAAAAAATCATAGGCGGAAAGACAGCGTATGGAGAGCTGAGGAGCAAAGATCTCTCAAAGATGGAATTTGAAGACGATAGAAATGGGCTTAGTAGATGTACGTATATTTTTGTTTTCAAAGGTGGATAAAAACTTAAAGAAAGTTGAGGGAAGGACAGGGTGGAGTCCTAATAATTAGAAGGAGCTAACGCTAATGCAGTAGAGAGTTCTGAGAAAACCTCAAACTTAGCCTGAAAGTTTGAACAAGCACACCTTAAAGGCCCCTCCCCCTTTATCTCCGCTGCACTACAACTCCTCTCCCCACAGCGGAGACCGCCGAGAATCCGACTAATCGGGAGTTTTCTTGTAACGTTAGATGACGCTAGTTGTTAGCTTGCTATTCTCTGTCACTAGCGACGCAGCAGCACACAGGCAGTACTGAGTTTGAACACGTTGAACGTGACTGAAATGTTCCTCCTGACTCTGATTGGTTGTTTCTGACCGGGAGTGGTGCATTTATGCAAATGGCAGCTCGATTTTCTTCACAGATTTTCTGCATCATATTCTACTGTCAGGACATGGTCACAGTTTTAACAAAAAGTTACCTACTGCAGCTTTGACACCAGTTCTATAAAAGGAGTAGGCAGGGCGGCAGATTTCAAAGACAAGAACTGGTCTAATATCACCAGGGTTGTTACATGAGTGTTTTCAGAAAACACTTTCAAGCCAATTCTGAGGCCTTATGTCATCGTGTCAGTGTGGATTACATAAGCGCTATCAACCATTTAGCATAGTTAGCTTAGTTACAAACTACTGTTTGCCTCCATAGAATTTAATGAATTAAGGAAAAGAAATACCAAGATATTCATATATTTAACTTGTTCATGTACATTTTACCACACTTGACAACAGGTGAGTCAGTCAGCAGCAGCTCTAATCCCCGATACCAACATAAACCCCTTGCCCCCGTCCCAGTGAAAAAGGTGAGCAACACTGTAACCAATGACAACCTAGTTAACATCATTCCAGGGAATCTATAAGGATTTCTCTGTGTCTTTGCTATTTTTACAATTACACAACAAAAACAATATATGTGTTGCTGACAGAAATTCAAACAATCTTTATAAAATGATAAAAAAAAAAATAAAAAAAAAAAACAGCCTCCTGTCTGGACTGCACCCAGTCCACAGTTTTACCTTGGCTTGCATCTTAATTACAGATATGTTGCCACGTCCCTCCTGACCCGTCCTCTCCTAAGTGAAATTAAAGCTGCAGTACGTAACTTTTATAAAAAATATTTTTTTACATATTTGTTTGAACTGTCATTGTGTTGTGACAGTGTGGCATGAGAGAGAATTTGTGAAAAAAATATTTCCTCTGCCTTCTCCCAGTGCTATCTAAAAACAACCAATCAGAGGTAGGAGGCAAGTTTTAGCGCTGCCAATCACAATCTCATGTGGCTGCTCATCCTCCTCCCCCTCACTCTGTGCTATGCTGCAGCTAGCACAGCTTGTTGTGAAAGCTCAGTTTGATAGTATAGCTACCAGGGACGGCAGATAAACAGTGTTCCTGTAACAATAAGTTGTTTCTCCACCATTAGCACATTTAGCAGTAAGTGAATGAAGTTGATTAACAACACTAAAACCGTCCTGGTTCTGATTGGTTGTTTTTGGTCAGAATGGTGCATTACTTTTGCTAGCGACAATAGTTCAAGGAGGAGGGGGAGGAAATTGATTATTTTTACAGATTATCTGTCTCATAAACTGTCATGACATGGTGACAGCTTTAACAAATATAGAGAAAACATATTTTGTATTAAAGTTATATACTGCAGCTTGAATGAAACGCAACTGCATAGCATATTTTGAGAAGTCTGGATTGTTTCACCTATATTTTTCACATTGTCTGTGACTGTTGCAAGTGGGAAGAGACATTTCAATGAGATAAAACTAATAATAATAAAACAATTAAGCAACCTATTTGCATGCAGTATGTGGACTGTTGCATGTAAAATTCACTACCAATAAATATTGTGCTAGTTATCAGTATTGGACCAAAGAAAGCAAGGCAGTTGCAAGCCTTTAAAATTGTGATGCTTTTGACAGTAGTTGCGCAGGGGGGGGCCCAATCAAACTTTTTGTCATGGGGCCCAAGCTTCCTGGCGGCGCCCCTGCCTGGAGGTCACGACAGTTCACCCACCATAAGACGTAAGGTTGGTGAGCAGGTAGAAGAGTTTACAAAGTAAGTGTTGTTTTTTTTTTAAACCAAAACTTTTGTCAAAGGATGGGTCCGCTCTGAAGAAGACTGCTTCCCCTTGAAGCCACAGTGTTGAACAGTCACTTCAGCTTCAGAACGTCAAAAAGCAAGAATTAAAAGTTAAAGGGCATACATTTGAAAAAAAAAAATTATATATATATATATATATATATAAAAATCTTGTAAAAACCGTAAAAATTCTGTCAGGGTATTCTTCCTTTAATACTGTAGGTGCTCTGACTGAGACACCGCCAAAATTAGCGTGACTCATTTTCAGTGTCATTTTCAACAGTTTTAAATAAATTACCAGATGCTGTTAATTAAAGCAGATTGAATACACTCAAGGAAGTGCTCTCCCAGACAATTTAGATAAGTGCATTTTCTGTATCAGACACTGATTTAGGCTGAGCCTTTGAAATAACAAATAAAGTTGATTGGCCGGGGGAAAGTAGCTGCAGCCTGACGGTGCCAAGGCCGTGATTGGACATTTTCCGACCCAACAAAAAAATAAAAAAATAAAAAGACGAACAGAATAAGTGCTGGGGGAGGCTAACTAATAACTTTCCCTTGATGGCATCTTCTATAAAGAGGGTGAAATACATGTCAGCACTACATATTTTACTCAGCATTTACTGCAAATGATCACAGCGTAGAATGAGATAAAAATTGCATTCAAGTAGAGGGAAAAATGCCTTATAGGCAAATTGAAATCATAGAAAAAGAGCAGAAAATATACCGTAATTTCCGAGCTATAAGCCGCGACTTTTGTCACATGATTTCAACCCTGCGGCTTATACAACGATGCGGCTTATTTATTTTATTTATTTATTTTTCTAACGGCCGCCAGGGGCTCTCGAGCAGAAAAGGTAAGAATTAGACAGGTGGAATATATGTGTAGAGGAAGACGCAAGTTAATGTAACTTAACACTCTCAGTGCACAGGAGGAAGATGAAGACGCCTCTCAGTGAGATTTACCAGTATGTTTTTTTTTTTTTAATCAGCCCTGTTAGTGCTGTGTTACTACCGTATGGGCTCTTTGCACATAAGCGGCTCAATTCTG